>JANSTP010229991.1:0-21062 GCA_025330745.1 Cladonema radiatum | reverse complement strand
CTTTCCTTGTGCCGCGGCACAAGGAAAGAAGCCCTGGGATCGAGGTTGGATTCGTCGCTGAACAGCCAGCTTAATGAAATACAAGCGTCTATTACGGATAAGTAGTATTCTAATTTTTATTTTCACGAATCTGAAGAATACGAAGAGGATAGCGGTATAGTAGCGGAGCTTCCGATTGAAGAAGTGAGAATGTCAAAAAAGGATGTCAAAAAAAAAAAAAAAAAAAAATACAAATGCTTGAATGTAAATATCTTGCATCTTTAAAATGAAAGGTATGATTGAGATACTGCATATGAAATATTAATATCTGTATGCTTCTTTTTTGTGATTTTCGGCTCAATATCATTATTGCTATTTTAGTCGATCTATTGAAGGAAAAATTATCTTTGAGAGAGCTTTGTAAGATACATAAGGAAATTGAAAAACAACAATCGATTGGGGGCTGTGAATTCTAGAGTTAGGCCGTTCAAGCATTACGAGCGAATGAGGTTCTTAACCGACAAAATTATCAACAAATCTACGTCAATCAATATAAGTTTGCAACTAAGTAAGTTTGCAGATTTAAAGAGGAATCAATAGTTCCTTTTTGCCTACTACTGCTACTCCGTCATTGGCATTACCAATTTTTGGTAATCAAGGGAAAAGATCAAACAAAAGAAAACACGAAAGGTCTGACGAAATAGATTAACTGTTAATCAATACCTTAAACAAAAGTTCCGATTCACCAAAGAAAAAAAAAGAAGAGCAATGAACTTTTTTTCGATTGCCTTGTAGAGGTTTTTGATAAGTTGTCAGAGAGGAGAAACAGAATGGCAACGGTGGAAATAATGCAAGTATCAATGAAACATGAGTTTGCACAAGATGATTAACAATTTTTTCAATGTAAAGAGAACTATGTTTTTTTACTACTAACATGTTTTAGGTCTGGTAACATGCTTCATTGTGTTCTTTTAACAATTTCTTGTTGCCATGGTACCAATCCGGACCCTGAGTTGAAAAAGCCTTTATGTATGTCCCGTACTTGCACTTTTGCTATAGTTGCTTGAGCCAATATGATTTAAATCTTTTAGGTTATCAGATTCAACACTACTTGATTCTAGTTGCGATTCTCTCTCCTATATCTGTTGCAGTTTCCACCTTCGTTGCTATTGACCTTCTCAATGTACGAAATCTTGAAGCAGCAGTTCCAAAAGCATTCTCAAATATACGTCTAGCCCTAGAGATTCGGTAGTTTGCAATTATTTCCTCCATTTTTAACGACGGTTTCGAAAAAGGTTTAACTAAATTTTCCCGTAACAGAAAGGCCTGGGTCTGGGATATTCAGCGTTTCATTCTTAATAGAAAGTCCAATGTTTGAATTACCAAAGATGTTTCCATCACTAAGTCTCCCATAATCTCCAATGTCAATTATTATAAAACCATAATTAGCATCTACAACAGCTAATAAGACAATGATGAAAAATTTATTGTAGTTGAAATAACATGACCCACTGTTCTCCGGACATTGAATCGCTACGTGCTTTCCATCGATCGCACCAAAACAATTAGGAAAATTCCAAAGCCTTTCAAATTCTTCTGCAATTGTACGCCACTTTTCCTTAGTTTTTTTTCCTTAGTTTTTTTTTTTTTCTTTCTTTCTTTTTTTGCCTTATAATGGCTATAAAATATATTTACAGTACCATCCTACTAACTATTTACAACATGCGTCAACAAAAAATACAAATACAAATGGTACTTTACTGTTGTATATATAGGTACCATGATATTTACAAAGAGTGAGAAAGGAGGACCTTAAGAAGACTCTCTATAGTCTTATCACAAAGCACTAAAAACTCACACTCTGTTCACACTCACAGCATGGATGTATTCTTATAGTTAATGTTGAACGTTATCTCAAATCTAGGTAAAGTATATAAGATAATTCTCTTTCGATAGTAGTAATTGTTTGATCTGTTTTTTAAATATGTGTTTATTCTCAGCATTTTTTAGCTCTTCATCTACTAGATCATTCCAAAGTAAGGGTCCTCTATGACGTATTGAAAATTTCCCTAATGTTGTAGAAAATCTTTTAACTTTGAAACCATTTAGTGAGTAGTTTGTAGGATATTGATGATCTATATTTTCAAACTTCTCCATTATAATTGCTGGTGCTCTTTCTTTTTTTACAGAAAACATGAATTGTAACGTTTTAAAAAGATTTATTTGGTAAATATTTAGCATTTCTAGCGATTTTAGCAGTGGTTTTGAGTGTTCAGTTCTTTCTTTCTTACTAATGATTCTAGAGGCTTGTTTGACTTTGCTATTTAGCTTTTTAAGGTTTGATTTACAGTTGCTTCCCCATATCATATTACCATAGTTTAGGTTCGAGTTTATAAATGCAAAATGCAGGTTTCTTAAGTTATATTTAATCAGAATAGACTGCGTTTTATATAAAATTCCAAGATTTTTTGAAACTTTGTTCTCGATAATTTGTATATGACTATCCCAGCGTAGACATTCTTCAATAATGACACCTAAAAACTTTGTCTTTGTGACTCGAAAAATCTCTTCATTTCCAATTTTAAGTCCAGGAAGTTTTAGTGGAAGGTCATCAGTCTTCTTTTTAGAATGAAATAGTATATAGTTGGTTTTTTTAATGTTTAAAGAGAGATGGTTACAATTAAACCATTCCCTTGCTTTTTCCAATTCCTTGTTGACAGTTTCAAAAAGAGTTCTCAGATTTTTGTGCGAATAGAAAGCATTTGTATCGTCAGCAAACATAATAAACTTTAATATTGATGATGCTTTGGCAAGATCATTCACATAGAGTAGAAACAATAAAGGACCCAGTATGGAGCCCTGAGGGACGCCACATGAGATCGATTGTTTTTGTGTTTTCTCTTTTCCATATTGAATAAATTGCTTTCTTCCCGTTAAGTAATTCTCGAACCATTTCAGTTGTATGCCTTTAATTCCAAAGTAATTTAGTTTTTGTATCAAGATTTTGTGGTTAATAGTATCAAATGCTTTGGAGAAATCTAAAAACACTCCAAGTGTATATGTTTTATTTTCAGTAGCCACATTCTAGCAACGTGTCCCATATTAGCTGACAAGGCCTTTTCACTATGCTACTCAACTACTTGCACTCATCCGGTAGCTTTGTGCGATTGTGCTGTATGCGGCACAATAGAAATCTTAATATCACAGCCAGAATTTCATCAAGAGCAATAGGTTCTCGACGAGAACTGGGTTTTTGGAATAACTAAGCATAACTCTTCAAACTTTGTGGGTGACATTCTAAACATCCTCATAAAACCTCATGACCTGATATCAAGGCTTCTTTAACTAGTTTATGAAACTCTCCTTTTTGGTTTTGCTCTAATTTATATTTTTCTAACCAAAAATCTTAGATGTTGTTTTTTGAATTCCTTCTTCTTAATATCGTCAACAAGAGTACTTGATTTTTTTTCCATATTTTATAGTTTAAAAAAATCTCATCTAAAACAATGAGAGAATTTTTATTAATTTGAAATTTACGAGCCTAGTGGAAATTACTCAACGTTCAATGCGTATGCATACGATTTTACGCATTCTACGCGCGTTCAATGGGTATGTTAATGGAAATGCAGCTTAAGGAAATCTCAAAATGAGTGGCTAAATAATCTTACGTAACCTTACAAAAGGAACAAATAGATAATATTTTTTAAATCTATCATTAAGAAGAGCAATAAAAAAGTGTTATTAAATTATAGTTTAAAAAATCTTTGAAATAAACGTTATGAAAAATAATTAATTTTAGTTTCAATTTATTGAAAAAGATTTTGGAAAGATTTGTTAAAATTTATCCCAGTGATGTAAAAATAAATTGGAAATTTTTATTGAAGAACAATATTTGCAAAGAAAAAAAAAATACGGATTCAATCTTGGCCTACGACGAAATAGAATGTGGAAGATAAAAGAATATACCCCATATATAATGGTATATGTTATATAGAAGCTTAAAATGCCATACATCGGTAGTGCTGTTGAGTTACTTGTGCAAATGTTATCAAAAATACAACAACCCGGCCGTGTACAAATGCAGTAGGCCATTTTGAATTTCAAGAGGATTTGACCTAACAAGAAGCCGAGTTGTTTGGTACGTTGGTCTTTCATAGCAGGAAATTACGGATTTCCTTGTAAAAATTTCTAAATTTGAAAACACTTTTTACACAAAAGAAAAAAAGTTTTCAGCAATTTTTATGTAAAAATTTTAACAAAAATCTGTATCTTAAGCCCAGAGCAAACCTGATACATGTTTTATAACATGCGATATACTATGTTATAGATCCCTTGACTTTGTTTACATTTTCCGTAGATTACGTCATAATCAAGTGACAAAATCGATGATTCGAGCAGGCAAAAAGATGCTGAGGCTAAGTGACAGCTTACGTAAAGACTCATCCAAAGCTTTCTATCTTGATATATGTTGAACAAAACATCAAAACATTGAGCCAGTAGAAATTTCTCTTCAGATAACTTGGTTCTTCCTTCTAAATTAGTGATTGCTTACCTCGCCTGCATTTGTGCTAGCTACACTAGCTGACTTCTTCCCTTCTCAAATAATTCCAGAGGTCTGGGACGAGTCTTTTAATGATGGAAAATGTAAACAAAGTTAAGGGGTCTACAGAGCAGATATTTAAACGGTTTTCAAAGGATATGACATTATTTCCCAACATGTTGTATTCAATACTAAAATTGGTAATTAATGTTCTACCACTGCATTCCACGGTATTCCACAGTATTCCACTCCATCCCACGAGATTCGACCCCATTCCGCAGGATTCCATCCCCATTCCACAGTATTCCATGCATTCCACACCATTCCTCTTTCCATTCCCCGTTCCTGGTTTTACAGATACATTTTCGTTTACGTTCATAACTTCCGAACGCCAAAACATTAGATTTGAAAAATTTGATTGATAAATGCGAGGAAAGACCATGCTTATGGGTTGTATATGATAAAAACTACCAGTGGCTAAAGCTACTGAGAATCATTGACGCTGCTGCTTTTCTTTCCATATTTTTTGACAGAAAAAAAAAAATTCAAATTGTTGGTGCAATAACGCACTCCGTTCTAGCCAGTTATACAACATGTTATATTGCATGTTATATGACATGTTTGAACGGTTTGGTCCGGGCTTTAAAGAGACTCCTTTAGCGTATATGAAGAAAAAAAGACATTTGAGAAAAGCACGAATAATTTTAAAATAATAACTAGGTGTAATTCCCCAATAATAAAACTATGAATATAGTTATGTTTTTTTTTATAAAAAAGATATCGATTCCTCGAAGTTTCAATTTTCATTATTATGGTAAGTTTTATTTTTTGCTGATACAGAAACATTTGACGAAAAGTTTCTTATATGTGCCGCTTTAGCCACCCCCGCCACTTTTTGAAAAGGGGTTTTGAAGCGGTAAAAGTCTGGATTTTTTTCATTTGTGATTCTTTTTTTCAGCTGACATCGATTTCAACTTAAAACTAGATAGAGGCAAGAACTTTTAAGTAAACTACTTGTAACATGATTCGATGTCGTTTCAGCAGTATCGATGAACTTTCAAATAGATTGTGCAATCTAGTTTACAATGCTTCATCAAGTTACACATTTATATCATGTGAGAAGGGATTAAACCCTTACTTGAATTTATTAGATAAAAAAATATACTTTATCCAATTTTAATATAAGTCGTTTCAAATAAAAAAAAAACGAAAAGGAACGTTGCGTTTGATATTCTCTTCGTTATGTTAGTCTTGATTTCCCATTGCACCTATTCACAAAGCTGTTTAAAAGATTATATAGTTAACTAAAAACAAAAAAAAAAAAATAATAGCAGAAAAAGAATAAAAAATCCCAAAAACTTTTTTGTTTTATATAAATAACACAATAACAAAACTTAAGAGATAATAATTAGTTACAGGGCGTTTAAGACCTACGGCCCCCGGCCCTTACAGCCACCAGGCACCTAGTTTTTTAAAAAAACCAAAATTTATAATTTCATTTAACGAAATTAACTGAAAACATAATAAAAATAAAGGAATCGAGAGATATACGCAAATATCTTCTCGTGACGTTCTCTTAACCAATAACTTCTAGAATCAAAACATTTCAAAATAAAAATCTAATTTCGATCTCTATGATGGAGTGCACTTATATCCTAACATAAGGTGAATATCGCCATTAAATGTTTACGTTGCCTTGATGTTCCAAGTTTTAGTAACAACATTTGCAATCACGAGTTTTTAAAGAAACTAACTATTCGAGACGAAGCACGAGTTCCATTCATTCTTTCTTCTCCGTCTATCTTGCCCGAGACTCTTTAAAGTATTGCATTGCGACTACTACGAAGTTTTCTATAATTTAATTTGATAAAATTTGATAAAATCCTTCAGCTCACCCACCTCTATAGATCTAGTCTTTTATACTAGTTTTCATAACTGAATGATTGTAAGTTTAGAAACAATCCCCTCAGTCTAAGACATAAAAAACAGAGAAGGATACAGCCAAAAATTAAAAAGGTTGCAGCCAAATTTACAGATTTTGTAAACGATATTAATTTTTGATATTTTATCAGAGAGATATTCATATTAACAAGATCTACAAGATATTATCTAGATTTTTTTCTTCCTATAAGTCATTAGCTTCCATTCAAAACCCCCCATCTTGGGCTGTAAGGGGCAGGGGCCGTGGATCTCAAATGCCCTTAGTTACACAAGTTAAATAGTTAAACGAATAAAAAGCTGAAAAACGTCATAAATAAATAAAGTTGTGGCATCATTAAAAACTGCAGGCAAAAATATACAGGGAATACAATAGCTTCTCTGTTTCGCCGAAGCTACGATGAGCATACTTTGTTTTGTTATTTTGATAATATTCTTTTTAAAATTATTCTGAAGTATACTCATTTTGTACTTGTCAAAAAAATGCTCTCTATTGTTGTTATAATGATTTTATCAAAATGTTTTCGAAAGTCCCTGGTTTTATCGAGCACTCGAAAAATGCTCGTAGGACGTGATGTAAACAATAGAAACTTTGTTTAACATTTAACCATGGGGTTGTAATTATGTTAGTATACATTTCCTTGGTTTAGCCGAAGTTGTAACATTAATTATAAAAATAAATCCTTTGAAATATAGTTCAAACATAAAAAAGATAGTGGATGAAAATTCGTTTTATTGCTGATTTATGTTTATCAGACCATGAAAAAATACTTGCGGGTAAACTGATGGCGTCAAATGCAAAATCAAATCTCTTGAAAAAAAGTTTGGATAGTCAAGACAAAACACATAGAAAAAATAAACCGAAAGATCTCTTAAGTGTGCATATTATAAAAAGGGGGAAAAAATTAAATAAAATGTTATTTAAAAAAAAAAATTTTTTTGTTATATAAAATTAACTTTATTTTCAAAGTTCATAAAAAATTAAAATTTATTTTTGAAAAAGAAATATTTGTAATTAATTTGTATAATATAAAGTAAACTATACTGTTTTTTCTGTTTTATTAACCCCCTGTTACTGTAGAGAAGTTTCCGAGAACTCACATAACTCATTTTTCTATATAAATCCAATGTTCAATCGTTTCGTATTACTATTGATAAAGGAAGGCTACGTGACCTGCCTGCAAAAGCATTTAAAGTAAAAAGTTTTTTAATCCGTTCTCTTGTGAGTATATCGGGGAATTACAAGTATGTAAAATTCAAAAGAGACACCTACACAAGTATTATTTTTCATCACATTAACACATATGTAAAATGGATGATGAGGAAGGTTTGTAATATGATTTAAACTTTTTTTTTTTCTCGTTTTTTGAGTTTTCTTACCAGACTTTAAGGGGGATGCGGTTTCTTTGGGAGAAAAGTTAGATGGATAAGGTTGATAGAGCAAATGAAGATTTAATTTTGAGTTTTAACATTTCAGATTATCTTGTTATAAGATACATAATTTTTTTTTCAGATCTTATCTCTAACCACTAGGTGGCTCTCTGTACCTTCATAGTGTCTTATTCCTAATAGTATGAATTTTTCGTTTTCGTTCTTTTCTTTCTTTTTTTTCATTTTGTTAGATTATGCAAATATTTATCTATTTTGCTAGAATATATAAATTTTGATATAATTTGCTAGAATATGTAAATATTTATTGAAAGATGTTCTAACTAAAAAGGTTATCCTGTTTTCTCATTTATTTGGAGTTGGAGCTGTTACAGTTTGATTTTTACTTTTGTCAGAACAGTCATAATTTTGAGAAAAAATCATCGAACTTTCAAGCAGCTACAACTAGAAATTTGCTGAAGCTGTAAATGTATTACTTGACTTATATTAATTTGTATTAATTTGTCTTGCTATCATCTACTTAAGTATTACCTTTTTATTGCTAATCTATTTTTATTTTTTATATTTGTGAAAACAACATCAGTTTATAGGCATGCTTGAACATAAAACAACTGCAATTTGCATTTATAGCTACCTGAATTTGAAAATCATAACTTGGACCCAGTAAAATGTCAATATTTTGAAGGAATAGTAACTTAGACTTTTGAATACAGAGAAAACTTTTACTCTACTTTACACTTTACTATCTATTGTTTAGTTTGCCTATGGCTTGACTTTTCTATGGAAATGATTTCAGCACAAGACAAAAAAATATCAAAACAACATGAAACATGTTATAGATTAAACATTTTTTTTTTATTATTATTTGAAGGTATTTTAGGTTGGCTACAGCATTTGAATTATTATTATATTTGCTCTGGTTATGTATATGTCTAGCTTTCATTTTCTTTCTGAAGACATCCTTTCCAATATTTTCTCTAATTACTCTTGAACCTTTTTATGCATTAAATTTTTGTAAGTACAGGGATAGTAAAAAATAAAGAAAAAGTAATAACATCAGCAAAAATTTAATGTTGCAAATGTGTCACCATGCGATCATTAATAGTTAGTGAAAGTTTTAAGTCATCAACTCATAGTTCCTGAGAAAAGAGGAGGTTAGGAATGTTCTAATAAGAAAACAACCTGTATAGGGTTAAAATATTTTTTTCCTATTTTTGGCAAATCTTCTAGATAAGTGGAGTGCCTCATTGGCACAACATAACTCATGTTTTTTTTTATACTTTACCAGGTATCTTGTTTATGCAGGTGTCCGAGAAGCTAGATTTCACTGTATTCAAATAAAAAAACTAGGAGTCTTTAACAACCCAATGGGAAAAAAGCACCAATATTGGAATTAACATTGCTTTTCACAACTTTGTGAAAAATGATACAAAATTCATTTGAAAAAAATGCCATTTATCTTCTTGTGTATTTGTTTTTGCCCCAAAAAATTAAATGCTTATTTGCATTGGCTTTTCACAACTATATCTAAATGTCTTTCAATAATGAAAAAATTGCTTTATACAGCCAAAGACCTGATCTCTTTGAAAACATGAAAATGTCCCTTATTCCTGAAATTTTTCAGGTTAGATTTTTAATGATTCATACCATAGCAATGCATTCATGGCATCAACAAAGATCACATAAAATAGTAAAACTTTTTTTGTGTGTTTAAAATTATTTGTTGAAAGTTTATTTGTTACAAATAAGCATCCTGAAGCAATACCTTATCACTAAAACATTTAGAAATATTTAGTACAAGAAGGCACTTTTGAATATTGTAATATCAAGGTGTAAAAAGATATTAAATAAAGAGCTAGTCTTTACTTATTACACAAGCTTTAAAGGATATAAACATTTATACAAATTCTTCACTGTAGGTTTGAAACTGTTACTATAGTATGAAATTAGTTGCAGTAAGAAGCTCATTTAGAAAGGAGCTTAAAATAGTTTCAGAGTTGGAATTTTTTGAAAAAGTGTAATCAGCGGTAAAACAACTGAAAAGCTACTTATAAGTAACAATTCTTTGAATTATATTAGCAAAATTATTAATCTTAGATTATTTCTTTTGAATTGCAGATATTTTACAGATATCAAAAATAAGGAGGAGAACCTTGATTGAAGAAATTAGATCAATCCTTCAGCAATACCCAGATAATTCTCAAATTTTTAAGGTAAGTTGTAAGTTAATAGAATATTTTAAAAACAATATGTTATAAACAAAATTTGTCTCTGAAGAAACAAATTAGCAAACAATATGTTCATTGATGAAAACAAACACATCTGTTTGACCTCTTTTCCAGATCTCACACCTTTCTGTTATGAAGTACCAGCTTCACCTGTTTCTGCAAGACCATCTTTTTATGGCAACAATTGAGTGTAATCGACCCAAAAGTCCAGAATACTTTGACGTCAACTTTGTTCCCATTTCTCTCACTAAACCTCTGTTGCATTTTCTCAAGAAAAAAATCTATAAAGCAAAAGATAATGAATACACATATTCCATTTTATATGTCAAACAGTTTTCCTTTCAGTTAGTGAAATTTATTCCTCAGAAGAAGGTTGTGCTTTCTTTAGAATTCCAAAATTAAAATTTCTGATTGATCTACTCTTTTTTCATATTTGTTCTCACTCCACTCTCCTATAAACATGTCCCCAAATCTTTTCAATAATTGTTTTTTTAAAGGAAAACTAGACTTGATATTACAGTAGATGTGATTTTGAAAAAAAAAAACAGACATAAAAGAACATTTTGATTCATGTAATCCTTATGGCCCTTATATAATTTTCAGGCCTAAATGTAAGTACCTTTGTGCATAACTATAGATGATGAAACATATACAGTCAAACATGGCTGGTACCTTCTCTTTTTAATGTCAGGAATTTTTTAGGCTCATTTACACATTTTTAAACATTTTAAAAAAAAATCTACAAAGACCACATTTGGCTATACCTAGACAATTTTAGAGCTTTTACTAGTGCGTTGACATACAACTATGTAGAAATGATTTTCACTTCATGAAGATCACGTCATAAAATGATGTTGGATCACTGACTTTTTTATAAGCATTACCAAACATGTTGTATTTTTTCTTTGAAAGCATTTGAAGCAAATTTTCCAAAAATATATATTATGTTAGAAAACAGTTTGATGTCAAGTATGAAAGAACCAATGAAGACAAATGAAAATGACAAAATATAGAAATGGATCAGACTGTAAAAAATTGCAAATCTTGTTTGCTTTTATAAATATCCAGTCTATTTGAATACTACAATTTTTTTGAAAAAAATACCTTTGAAAGTCTCTTTTGCATGCAATATTTGAATAACCTATAGATATATAAACAACTTATATAAGATTTCTAAATTCGAAAAATTAAGTTATATTGATTTTTTTTCCTGTTTTTTGCGTGTTATTTTTTTGTTTTTTGTTTTTTAGAAAAAGGTTATTTCTTCCAATCTTAGACCTGGTTACTTTAATTTTGCATTCACGTGTCCGGTTAAAGGTTTCAAATTAGCTTGTCTTTCTAATGCCCTAATTATAGATTTTATAGGGGAAGGATTACTCACCCAGTTACATTTTTTGAACAATACTACATCCAAGAAAAATTGAGTTTTAATATAATTTAGTTTTACACATCTTGTTAGAGTTTGGAGTTAGTGCAATGACCACACTTTGTTTAATGTTGTCAGTGTTGAATCTAGGTATCACAAATTTTTATTTTTAATGAATTAAAAATTTCCCAACTAATCATTTTGAAATTTTAGCAAGCAGTTTAAACTGAAAAACTTTTTAACTAGAAAATCTGGATTGTTTTGGTGAGAACAGTACTAAAAAATCTTTTTTCCATCAAACAATATTGCTATTTTAGTAACTTAGTCTGAAATGGCAAATTTTCACCCTATATTTGTGTGTATTTGGAAAAATTGTAAAACTAATGACTTCAATTTTTTTTTGATGCATCAATAAAACTAAATCTTTGTGCCAAATTGATTCCTGTAGGTCAGTATTACCTGAGGGAATAGATTTTGCTCAAACTGTCGGCTGAACTAGAAATGCCTCTTCAGACATGAATAAAATTTGCTTCAAATTGGTCTTTTTAATTGAGTCTAAATAAGAGTTGGATGAGAAGTCTCCTCAACCTACTATTTTATAGGAAGTTATTCAGAATGCTGAAGATGCATCAGCTACAGAGATTTCATTTATTCATGATGAGAACAATTATCATAAAGAAACAAATCGTTATTCTGTTGATGGGTTAGCAGTGTATCAGGTAATTTAAATTTTGATAAATAAGCTAAGTTCCAAATTGAAATATGCTGAAGTTTGAAAAATTATATATTTGAAAAGTATATTTCCAAAGCTGTAAATCCAAAGCTTTAGTATCTTATCCCTATTCACACTAGACTAAAAATCAAGTTTTTGAATTATGTGCATATTTTCTATTGGCTATATCTTTATATATCTAAATTAATACTTGTAACACCAACATATTTGCAATACTCTTTAAAAACATGAATGGTCGTGCTATAAGATTTTCATGCTAAAGCATGAAAAACGCTAGCAAAAATTTTGGCTTTGTTATTTCAAGTATGATTGAGCAATAAAGAAGCATTTTAATTTGATTTTTCAAGATGAATTAAGAACTTGTATCTGTTTTTTTTCAGGGGCCTGCATTATTAGCTTTTAATGATGCTTTATTTTCAAAAGAAGATTGGAAAGGAATTGTATCCTTGGGGATATCGTTCAAGGAAAAATCTCCCTTGAAAGTTGGAAGATTCGGTTTAGGTTTCAAATCTATCTTTCATCTTACAGGTAACAATTTAGTTACTAGGCCTTTTCAGCACCTAGCTGTTGATATTTTCCAAACAATTTTATTTTCTATTTTAATTTTTTATTTGGTATCTTATATTCTTTTTTATTTTATATCTCTTACTATTTCTTAGGGTTTTAGATGAATAATTTGACACTAAAATGGTTGATATCATTGTCATTTTTAATTGAATCTATTGCTGTGATTTGCTGCTTTGCCGTCTTTCAGAAATATGAACTGATTAGAAAAAGATCATTACCAACTCAGCAACTTCTCACTAATTTCATAGAAATCGCGCCTATTTTGGCACTTCTTATTGATTTTTTCTAACCTATTTTTTTATTTCTGATTTTTTATCTGATTTTGATTCTTCTGTGAATCTCTATGTAAAATGGTGAAAACATGATAAAAAAATGTCTTTGGTTGTTTGAATCTAGACTTTGCCACAACACTGGCAAGATGTCTATCAACATTTGTGCTGTTGATATTCATAAGCAGCTATGTATAAGCAGATATACATAGGCATAGGCCGATATTTATGCAGGCAAGTACTTTGTATGTAATCTGTTTAGAAATGATAGGTGTGACAATAGTAATTAATGAATAAAATAGGTAACGGCTCTCTATATTTTGCTAAAAATTCTAGAACTTGTTTATAAAGGTGAAAATTAGTTTTATTCATGACATGTGTGGTATGAAATGAATAAAATATGGTTTTATTTGTGTCAAAGAAAAGAACTAGTGGGATTTCCCAGTGCAGCACTACACAACACATATAACAGGCCTTACAATTGCCAAATTAGGCTGAAAATAACTAAGGTCAGGATATTTTTAAATTTTTTACCTAGCAATTATATTTCATGATTTCATTCATATTTATAGAAAAGAATCCTCTTAAATCAATTCTGACCCTTTATACCCTTTATAAATACCCTTTGCTCTTTAAGGAGATTTCTTGATTTTTTGTTTATTGATTTTTATTTTATTGACTTTCCTTGTTAGCGTTTACTGTACTTAGCCCAGCAAAATGCAGAGCTTAAATACATGATTGGTCACCCGATTTTTTGGAGAGTGAGTTATGTAATCATCCCCGTATGTCTGTGTGTCCGTGTATCCATGTGCACAGGATCTTCTTGAAAATTACTTATATGATTTCAATGAAACCTGTACCACAGATTCTTATCAATAGTATCTTCAAACAGAATGGCCGGATTTTAAGGGAAAACCCTAGTTGCCAGGCAATGCCAACAAAAAATGGGAAAAAAGCCCACAAATGAGGTTTTTCAAACAATACACATCCAATTTCCATGAAATTTTTACTACAGATTCATATCAGTATTGCCGGATTTCGGGGAAATGCTAGGCAATGGGTCATTTTAGGAATAAAATTGCCATAAAGTTGGCAAACTTTTCTTCCAATAGGCTTTTTCAAAAGGGTATATTTGTAATTTCCTTGCTTTTTAAACAAAGCATCTTATCAATATTTTTGTCAATTATTATGAAAAGTTTTAATATACAGAATTATGGTTGCTAGGCAGCCCAATATTTTAGGCCCAAAAATCCCCAAAATGTGACAAAGTTGTCGATTATAAAGGTTTGTCCCAAAAGCACACCTTGGAAAGTTTATTCAGGTGACCACTGCTGCTCTGTGATTGATTTAAAGTTGTAGTACATAGCCACAGCCTCCCCTTCTTTTTTGTTTATTTTTTAAAATTTTTTCAATGCATATTGAAAGGCATCTGCTTTTGGAGCCGTGAACACATTTGTTTCATCAAACAACCATCGAAAACTTTGACATAAATTTTGTTATAAACCAATCAAAATTTGTATTCTTTTGTTGTGATTGAATTAAATTTATTACTCGCTATAGGGCTCTGCATTCACAGGCAAATTTTTTGCTATATATATTTTTTTTGTCAACTTAAGTACATAAAGGAAAATTGGTAAAAATTGACATCACATAAAGAGCAGTGGTGGCAGCTAATGTTGTTATACGGTCCGAAAATCTTAAGAATTGATCACTCTTGAGGATCCCTTGTTATTTTGGTGTTATTTGTAGATGCAAAGTAGTTGATTTAGTTCATGTTTGTTAGTAGTTGCTTTCAACTTAGCTTAATAGATGTTGCAAGTTTTAAGACGTACATAAGCATTTGTTGACAAATTTAAGGCATTTACTTATTTCCAAACACTATTTTCATAATGATTGTGCTTTTTCTTAATCTTATCATGCTTTTTTAAGTTTTATTATAATATCAGGGGCAGATCCAGCTCTTTTTTTCTGCTACAAAATTTCAATTTCAAAGTTCTCAGAAGGAAGTTCATGACCATGAGATAATCTTAACACCAATAGCTCCAGGTGGTTTGCTTTATTTTAACAATAAATTTTGTCATCTTGGAAACTGACTAGATTTATAAGGTAAAAACATTGTGAAATATTAAAATCATATAGACATGGGTTCAACAATGTATTTTGTTCTTTAAAAAACAATATATTTCGAAGCCAAGCTTCATCGTCAGGTTTACAATAAAAACTACGTTACAGTAAAAAACTGCTCTTATAATAAATGAACAAATATCTTTCAACTACTTCATATTTTAATCACCAAAGTGCGACTTTTGTATTCATCTTTGGTATTTATAGATGGTTTAATGACTTTAATGTATAAGGCTTCTAACGTCATCAAGTTGAAGTTTGATTGCGTTGATGTTTTTATTACTTTGACGTCATCGAAAGTAAGGGATGCATGACATTCTTTAAAATGATATGACACAGGGGTGCCTGCTCTCTTATGCTCTTTGAAACAGGTAAGTAGATGTCGGGTAGTTTGCTCCACATAGCACGACTGACATCGCGAACAAGTTATTTGATAAACTAGACCACTTTTCAGAGCTTTTTCTACAGGTGCTTTCAAAGAAGGTAGTAGTGATCTTACTTTCTTTAATGTCATAATGACTTTGCATGGTGCATTGATGCGCTGTAGAGAGCGTTGAAAATTAATTGTGACATTTCCCCGGAACTATAAGAATATTGATTTACATTCAGGTTCCTCTTTGTTCATTTATTATAAGAGCAGTTTTTTACTGTAACGTAGTTTTTATTGTAAACCTGACGATGAAGCTTGGCTTCGAAATATATTGTTTTTTAAAGAACAAAATACATTGTTGAACCCATGTCTATATGACTAGATTTACATTGATGGTTCAAACTTACCAAGAAAAATTGGTTTTCAGAGCAACATGTATCAGTTTTTTTGGTGGTTTTTTACAGCTCTTGAATTGAAACCTAAGAAATTATTGCTTACCGCCTCTAACACTAGTAATAGACCATAGATCAGTTTTGGGGAGTTTTTTGCCATTCTCATAATACTGAAAGCTCAGAGGCAATTTCGTCTTAAACGTTTTGAAACTGTTTGTGGTCTTCTTAAATTTGTTTTTTCCAAAAATTGTAAATTATTACTTCTCTAATAAATTGAAAGTTTGGAGAAGCATTAGTTATTTGAGGCAGACAGCAAATAACTGTAAGGAGTAAACTGTTATTGACCCCAAAGCTAGCTAAAACTTCAATCCCAATATATTTTCACCTAGCCCTGATATTTTATTTATAACTCTTTTTATGAGATTTTTGAGGCACTCTCTAGTCAAAAATGTTATAATAAAAGAACCCTTAGATATGCAATTACTTTTAATCTCATCTGCTTCATAGCTATGAAATAAAACCTTTTACAATTTAGGACTCATTTGGATTAATATTTTTAAATACTCAGGATACTGGTACAATTTTACAATTCTTTTTTGATAAAACTTTTTTAGGATAAGGCGAGAGGGTAATAAAAGAAATAAAAACTAAGCATTTATTTTGCTAACACAATATATGACGAACTGCTCACTATACTTAAAGTAAAACTTTAATTGATCTGGCCTAAAATATTTTTTGAGTACAGGCTATAACTCCAAATAAAACATTGCAAAATACAGCAAAATAAATAAACTATATAAAGTGATTATTTGGAGCAAAGTTCATTTAACCAAAGATTTCTAATCATCATACTATATAATTCTAGGCTTACACATGCCATTCAATAGCAATTATAATCATTTATTTCCACAATCGAGACATTGTACAGTATAAGCTAGAGCCAAATTAGCTACAAGTAAATTAAAAGAGATACACAGTTCTTTTTAAAATAATAGGTTGCTGCTCAGTCTTGAATATTACCTTAAGTAAGAGTCCTGTTTTTGAAAACAAACAGAAAGCTGAACAATATTAAGAATTGAACTCTAGCTTTTATTATCATTTTTATTTGAAGGAGAAGTTTCTGAAGAAATAGCTGTTAGTATTTTGAATAACCAAATAAACCTATAAAGGCAAGGTAACCAATAGTGGAGACTTTGCAAAAACTTTATGCAATTCAATAAACAAATAACATCAACATGACACAATGCCTCCTGTCGTGTTTGACCTGCTTTGCAGGCCTTACGTCATTCGGTTGTCAGGATACGGGTTTCTACCGCTCCTGCAAACCTATATAACATCAAAAATATCAGTTACCGCGCTAGCAATAGAGTTTTATCATGACAAATAAACAAGAAAATTTTGACGTCCACTCTGAAAAATCAACTCGTGATTACTTTTTATAATAATAATAATTTCTTTTTGTTAAATCAACATCAACGATCAAATCAACATGAAAAAGCAAAACTAGCAAAGCAAACTAATAACTTAAACTTAAATATTAATCTTGGTTCACGAAACCAGATATTCACACAACAACTTTATGAAAACAAAGGTCAGCACTTGTGACCTGACTGTAACATTAAACATGTTTAATGGTACACCAACGTTCTTATTCCTTGCCGTGGTAAATCAAATCTGTGTGAAAAACTAATAATGCAAGCCATCACAAGAAAAACATCTCCAAGTATAAACAATTCTTTCCCCCAGGCTACTAGAGAAACTGACAACCTACATTCAAGCTCTTAACTCTTCCTTCCAGCGTCCACCATGCCACACACCAAGGTTCGCCAGACCAAGATATCTCTTCCTTCCTTTTACAAAAATGCTAACTTGGTTTTAGTGTACATAGTGTTATTATTTGAAAATTGTTTGTTTATCTAATTTGTTTAATATAGAAAAAAATACAATGTACAATATTTTATATGTTAAAATTATGAAAAGTTATTTAAAATAACTGTATTTGTTAATATTTACAAGTTACATACACCACCTACGACACAGTAATACCTTGAAAGAGGTTCTCTAAAGTAACCCCAAACTTGAGGAATTTCATTTGTCTGCAAAATAAATTGAGTTAAAATGTTAGCTCTTTTGTTATTCATTGCACCTTGATCAGCAACTCGAATTGATAATTCCTTAGATGTTTGTACAAACTCTAAATAAGCAGACGCAGTAATAAAAATTATTAAAATTTCACTTCCTATTACAGTACATTCTCAAAGGAATTTTCCTTTTCGCATTCTCACTATTTTAAAACTAAAACCATCAAAGTCTGTTTGCCATCTAACGTTCGTTAACAGTTCTTCGAACAACAAAACTGTATCATCTTTGAGCTTCTGAGCACACAGTAATGAGATTTTCTAGAAAAGAGAGGTCATATATGACATCCAAAATCTGTAGAGTCCAGAAAAAGCTCCTTGCAATAAATCTGAATGCTTTTCAACCAATGATTTTCTTCCATTGTAAAAGGACTGCTGCACTTTACCAATATATGGATGGGTAAAACAAAAGAAAAAGTTCCCAGCATATGCAGCAGGCGTTTTTCTAATGCAGCAGGGAAAAATTCATGCAACATCAAACAACCTAGTACTTAGCCTACTTAGACAATTTGCGATAAAATATAAGTTTCAAACCTAGGTGTCTAGAAGTAATATTGTGGATCCAGCTAAGAAACATTGTCAACCTTGTGAGTTGTCTTTTGAAAAAGTTTTGATTATAGAAGTATTAAACAGAAATTGACTTGTTTCCGTAAAATTAACTTTCAAAACTTCTGGAGATATGTTACATGAGTTATATGAGCTATATGAGTTGCTGCACTTGCTGCATGTTGAATCTGCCCTTGAATATTTCATATTTTACAAATTTCAACAGCATGATTTTGCAGAGGCTTTAAAGGATTGCCATTTTTATTGAGCGACTTTTTTTGGGAAGTTGTAATTTTGATTTGACTTATCTTTATCAAAGTCATTTGTTATAATCTTTTGTAAATCATTGTTTTTCATTTCCATTTTATTCTTATCATCTTTATCATATTCCAGACTTACCATCAATCATCAGTGGAAAGTACTTGGCTTATATTGACCCACAGAAAGACCTGTTCCAAGATACTAAAGAATACAAAGAGGTTCACTTTGTTAAAATAAGTGATCACATATACAAAGATGAGTTACAGTTTTTGGATTATCTTCCAGATAATATACGAAAGCGCTTTGACGGTGAAACTTTTCAAGGGACATTGTTTCGTTTCCCTATTCGTGATAAACCATCAGAAATTTCTTTCACTTGCTGTGTTAATAAAGTTACTCAATTAAAAGAAACATTTTGTAAAGAAGGGACTATCAATACGTTGTTCCTGAAAAATATTAAATTACTTTCATTCCATTCAGTTAAGGGATCAACAAACAAGAGAATTTACCAACTGGCAAATGTCAGCAAATCGTTCAATGAACAAGAAAGATTTTCATCGCAAATCAAAGAAGCAATGGCAAGAAAAACCTATAACTTTACATCCTTTCAGATGAAATTAGAATTGCAAGAAACTTTTGAAAACAGAAAAACAAAAGTCTCACAGTATTTAATATCTGAATGTTTTGGTAATTACTCAAACAGCCACAAATTTGGCGAGTTGATATCAGACATTGATCTTTCATATGTACCACTATTGGGAATCGCTTATCCACTACAGCAAGAAGAAATAAATGGACATTTGTTTTGTTGCCTACCGTTACCTCTTTCGAAAATGACATTAACAGGATTACCTTTTCATGTCAATGGTTATTTCGCACTTGGGCAAGATCGGAAAGACTTGAAATGGGCTACACATTATATGGGAAATTTATCCAAGAGCATAGTATGGAATGAGTTATTGATCGGAACTCTTTTACCAGTAGCTTGCAAGTTTTTATTACAAGAATTGATTTCGTTAGATGCATTAAAAGAAAAGGTATATGATTTTTTTCCGAAGAAAATCAATGTTGATGGTAAATGGATGCAATTTGTCGAAGCAGTTTGGAAAGAATTGTGTATGGCAAGATGTCTTTTTGTACCTCAAGAGTCGAAATACTTCACTTCAAGAGAAGTTACTGTCTTAAGCAATTCTAAGCTGTCCACACAACTATTTCATTCTTTTGAAAAGCTATTCAAGAAATCAAAAACTAGAGTCATAGCGATTCCTAAACCGATTTTTGAAATATTTATTGAATATGGTTATTTGTCAACCCAGGATACTGCAATTATTTCTGCATTCAAAACAACAAAAGAATTATTTCATCAATCTAACAAAACCGAACAAAACGCTATTGTGAAGTTTCTTTTAACACAAGAAAGGTTGGAAAAGCTTGGAAATTTTGAATTGATCAGAACAACAAGAAGTGATTATTCTTTGTTATCTTCAAAAACTGTTCTGTTTGTAGACAATCATCCTAAAGAGGTATTATATGGATGTCATTACATAATAGATGACAGTTTTTATGACCGTTCAACATTAGCAATGTTAAATGACGTAGCAAGAAGAGGTTTGTTTTTATTCATTCATTCATTGTTCTTCATTTTGATCAATGGTCTGTTAATAGAGATGCAAACACACAGGCCAAAAAAATTTGAAAATTCGTTCTCTTGTTGTACTGTAAGTAGACCAGAAGGCAAGGGAATCACTTTTAGAAGAACAAAGGCTTATGGTAACAAATGGGATATACATGCAAAGGCCTATTTTGTAATTATGGGAATCTATTTTCAAATTTTTCAAATTTCTCTAGGCTTGTTTTTTTGTATTCGGTTTGTATTAGGTATTAGGTATTCGGCTTTGTCAAACATATTTTGGTCCAGAGAGTGGTCACCTATTTTTTTTTTTTTGTTTACTAACCCTAAAAAAATGCAATAAACAGCTTTAAAATTGTTATTGAAAGATAGATAGTTCGAAAAAAATACTCTTAAATGAATTATAACCGCTTATATGACCAGTCATATGACCAACTGCTGACTTCAGCAAATACTAAGCAATTTTTTGGGGGGTTTTGGTCATTTTTGATTCCAGAAATATATAGATATAGATATGACAGATCTATCTTCTTTCAAAACTAAAACAGTGCTCGATTAATGTTTCACAAAAAGAGCGTTGTATCATAGGTGA
>JANSTP010229880.1:0-11372 GCA_025330745.1 Cladonema radiatum | reverse complement strand
GGAGAAGAACCATTTAAATGTGAAATATGTGGAAGAACTTTTATACAAAAGGGTAGTTTTACAAGTCATATCAAAGTGCATACTGGAGAAAAACAATATAAATGTGAAATATGTGAACAATGTTTTGCAACTAAGGGAAATTTGGTTAAACACATAAGGATTCATACAGGAGAGAAACCTTTTAAATGTAAAACATGTGAAAGAGCCTTCACACGTAAGTATACTTTGACAAATCATATGAAACTACATACTGGGGAAAAACCATTTACATGTCAAATATGTGGAGTAACTTTTATACAAAGGGGTAGTTTAATAAGTCATATTAAAGCACACTCTGGAGAAAAACAATATAAATGTGAAATATGCAACAAAAGCTTTATTTACAAAACTAGTTTGAATAGACATACAGCAAAAACCCATATAGGAGAAAAACAGTCAAAAATTGAATAATATGAAGGGGTTATGCACAGAAAGTACTTTCGGAAGTTATATCAAAAAAGATAGAATAAGCACCTTATGAATGTGAAATGAAAGTAAATTGAATACACACAGAACAATTCATACAAGAGAGATGCCATTTAAATGACTGAACAGAAACTGTTTACTCGTAGAATACAGTATCTAGAAATTGTTTTAGGTAAAGGAATTATTTCATAACGCATCGAAAATTTATACTTTAATTATATGTTGTAAGTTATCTGATATTAATTTTAACCCCAGTTGTCTTTGAGAGGGCAGGTTAATGTAAAAGATCTTAAATACGACATAGTTTGAAGTTATAATTCATGACCTAATCAAAGAGACTAAGCGCTCTTGGGTTTTAATAGGGCATAGCCTATGCTTCATCACTTATCACATAGGTGTTTAAAGGATAAAACATAGTAACTGAATGGATATTAGTAATTAGTGTTTTTAGAATAATGTAGAGTTCAGGGAGGGCCTTTGTTAATATTTGTAAATTTTGAAACCTTTGGTTTACTTTTAGTAGCATTGTAACTTCAAAATATAGCCGTTGCTATTATAAAATGCAGGGAATGTTTCTGTTTAGCCTCAATGACCCAACTTCAGTTCAGTTTATGATACTGAATCCTACAATCCAACAATGGAAACATTTCTTGTTCAGCTTGTGCTCTAGTAAAATGGGATAATTGAATCAAGAATATAACATTTTTAATCCATTAAATATAGGATAAATTTGAATTTAAAGAGGACATTTAAATTAAAGAAGCATTAAAAAAAGATTGCAAGCTAAAATTTTGCTAGTAAGTATTACATGTTCTGTTCCAAACTGAATCCTTCCCAAAATGATTGCCATTGCTAAAAAACTACTATATATCAGGTTGATTTTTTGGAAAATAAATAAAGGAAGAATTCTGTTTGTTGTTGTATGAAATTTGAAGAGTTAATTAGGTCATTAAAATATAAATGTTTATTTGGTTGTGATATAAGACAAAGTTCACTCTTTCATTCAGAGGTGTGGTTCCACTCCCCTTCAATAATAAGTAACAAATAGGTCATGATAATTTATTCATTTTATGGTAAACACAAACCTAAACTTAACAGAGGAGACTGGTAACCTCTCACATAATGATTTTCTTATGACCAGCCCTATTAACAGCTGGTCTATAATTTTCTCATATTTCTAAGACTATCATAGTCAATTTTGGTCATTTTTTAGTTAAAGCAGCTAATGAGCTAACCTTAATCATAATATTGAACCTCATATCAGTACACACTCTTTTCAATCAGAAAATAATGGTTTGTTTTTATTTTTTTTTTATTTTATGAGACTCATTCAGTGCTTTTTAAAAATTACTGAATGTTTCTTCATATTGTCATCTCCTTGTAAGATTTTTTAATCAATTCAGAATGATTATAGCAGTAATTTCAAAATTTAATTTAATTTCAAAAGACTTCCAAAATGAAGAACTGTATTGTTCTTTATCAGTAATATCAAGGGCTTTTTTTGATACATTTACCTGCTCATTTTTGTCAATTTTTTGTCATCTTTACTTTTTTTTGGTTACAAATAGCAAGTGCTTTTATGATCGCTAATTTGCAATAGCAAAATGTTTCCATCATTTAAATTTTGTGGCTGTAATCAATAATGATGTTTTGTGATTGCACAATGTACTTTCAGGTTTATTGATCCATAGTAGCCAATTACATACAACATAATTGTCAGTTTCAAAAACTCTATTTTGCCAACTGGAGTAATTTTTTCTTTTAGTAAAATATAAAGAACGAGCTGAAACTGTAAAATACAGTAATAATTCGATTAAAAAATATTTTTTGAAAAATACAAAAATCAGAATTAATTATTTGAGACAGTTGTTCAAAGATTAAAAAGTATCGAAATTCCTGTCAATGCAGTGTCTAAGGCATGTAGAAAAATATTAATGGGATGATGCATTGATAAACAGGGTAAGAGGAAAGTTCTTGTAAATTTATGTGTGATTGGTCTTTGAAATTACTAGCTATGTAAAGAACATACCACAATCGATTTTTCAATGGCATGCAATTCAAAATCAAATGATAGCTTCAGAGAACACTTTTACCATAATACATTTCCCTGTAACCTTTGATACCTGTTTGATACCTTTGTTTATTCTTTTGTTTATTCCTTTGTTTATTCCTTTATTCCTTTGTTTATACACTTCTTCCTGGATTTATCATACGTTTGTTTATTTTGGCATTTCAGACATGTGTTTTTTTCATTTCCTATAGCTCTTTCCTTTCATTTGACTAAATGGCTTTTACCATGTGCGCCTCCTTAACAGCCTTGGCTAATGAGTAATGCAAATTTATTTTGTCGAAAACTATTACATAATTGTATCAAACTTGTTTGTAATTCATGTATTCTAATGTATTTGCACTATGTTATTATGCATTTGCTCATGTCTTTGCTTCATTTGCTGGTAGGAAATTGCATAACGCAACTATCAAAATTGCAACAAAAACTTCAAACACTCTAAAAATTCTTGTAATTACATGCGTGCCTCATCAGTTTACTCAGAGATGAAGAGTTTAAAGTAGATCTAAAAGACTAGCAAATTGATGCGAAATTTTCTGAACATATTTTAATTTGCAAAATTGCAATTCTCAATTGCTTCTTATGCATGTTGCATTTTATTATCGATTATACTTTTGCCTAGATATTCTTATGCTGTTTTTGTTTAAATGTTTGATGAATGCTTGAAATGTATGGCTTTTTGGCCCTAAAATGAAACTTGGAAAAACAGATAAAGGGAGAGTTTTATCATTGCATCATCCCATTAATATTTTTCTATATGCCTTAGACACTGCATTGATAGGAATTTTGATACTTTTTAACCTTTGAACAACCGCGTCAAATATTAATTCTGATTTTTTTTTTTTTTTTTTCAAAAAATATTTTTTAATCAAATTTTAGCCTTTTTTGAAGTCTTTGTAAAAGACACCTTTCTTCATTTGTTTATTCATTCTGAATATTGTTGTTATACTTATTTTTAGCAGATGGCTGTTGCTATTATTTATCAAATTGTTATTATCCATGTCTTTTAAATATTGGGGACTTTCAATGTGAATGTAAATGAGGACTTTGATGTAAATACACATATGCTTGTAAATATGTAAATATGTATATTCTTTACTTTTGAAACAAGAAGTATGTATAAATGGGACAAATTTTTATTCTCATAGGCTCAATTTCTCCTCTCTAAACCTGAGGCATTTTGATTTATACATGTAACTATTGGAAAAAAATGGGCTATAATCTTAGTGCACTTCCTAATCGATGTTCAAGTACTTTTTACCTCTCCAAGAAAAAGTAGTAACAGCATTATTTCATGAAAATGTCTGGGAACTTAAATTTTTTTTCAAGAAATTGGTAACATTACTCACTCGCTATACAAATTGATAATATGTCGAATGCTCTTGGAAAAAAGCCAGGTACAGTGGTGGATCCAGGAAAAAAATGTGGTGGGCGACGAAGAAAATTTTGCAATTGAGGCTCTCTAAAACCGCTACTTCATCATTTTTCAACGGTCTTCAGACCATGATAATATTGGTGTTTTATAATAAAAACAATCAATTTTGATTGAAACTCGCAACATTTGATGACAGATGCTGATGCCAGAGGAAATTTTGTGCTAGTGTTAAAACAAAAAAATAACAAAAAATGAGTATGAAGAACTTAAAATCTCAATATCAATAAAAGTTATTAGTCTTATTAAGATAATATAAATGTATGAAGAGCAGGCATAGACATAAACTGCATTCCCATAAGACTGAAGGCACAATTTACTGTAGACGTATTTATTCAAGAGATGAAAGGGAGCCTTTGGAGTCTTACCACTAGACAACCAAGGCGTAACTAACAAATTCTAATCAATATTCAATCAATTTTCAGAATAGAAACTAATTTTTCAAAGCCAGTCAATGATTCTCTATAAAAATATGACTATAAATTCTTTAATTTTAAATGTTTTTGTGAAATAGACTATATGATTCTAGTGCCAGATTCTCTATTACATTCTGTTTCAATATATAAAACTTGATACGCTATTTTGGTAAAATTAGTTTTGATATAAAGATTCATGAAATCACTCAAAGCAGTAAATGTTCTCTAAAAGAACTAGATATTTTTAAGAACTTGTATATATTGAAAATTTAAAAACTCCTTTAATGAAAAAATCTTAGGACCTATAACAAATGATTACTCTTAAATATCTTTTTGTACTGTCCTCAGCAATCAATGAAATGTGCTTGCTATGCCAAGAGTTATTTCAAGACTTATTTTTTTAATTTAACAAACTTCATTAAAATATTTATTAAGGAAATATTGAAGCTGGGTTTTAAAATCCAATGATATTAACATCTCATGCACAGGTCTAGAAATCTTTTGAAATGTCTCTCATCTCATAAAGTCATCTGATATTAATAAGCATTAAACTACTGCAATTTAAAGAATATTTCAACATGTTGACCCAAAGGTATTTCATTAACTACCCATAAAATAAATTATGTGAGCATCTGATGAAAATATCTACACTCTTGTCAAAATACAGAGGAGAAATTGTGTTTCTATAAAAATCCATGGAAGTAAAAAAGTTATTTTATAAAGATCCCTGGAATTAGGAAGAGATTCTAAGCAAAATAATGAGGAAAAAGAGATTTTTTGAACGATGTCTCAATTCAGGAGTTACATTTTACAGAAGTTGCATTCCTGACAAGCTAAAAGATTTGCTAAAAACTATGATTAGAATTTCATCACATGAACTCATTGCTTATGTCACATACCTAATGCACACCCTCTCAAAGAACATAGTGAGAGTGGGGATTGAGAGTGAACTGTATAAAAAACTAAAGCAAAATGAAAAATGAAAAAACCTATTGAGATCAGGTTTTTGTGTCTGCTCATTGAAAAACTGATCTTCCAAGGATACTATATATAAAACTTTTTTCATCCTGATGTAGAAGGTAATGAAGTGCACAATATATGCACAATATTTTTCTTCTACTGATAATAGGACCAAGCAACAAACTAGCTTACTTTTAGCTGTTTCAGGTACCAAAAATTGTCCCTTCACGTTGCCAAACTGCTTTTTTTTACTTCAAAAATGTCCCCTCAATTTGCCTGTTTTTTTTTTTCTTTTTACTTTAAATGCTGTAGAAAAATACTCTGGAAATAATAATCTATCTATATGTACTATTTATCTACTTTTTCTTCAGTCTCTCTCAGTAAAATATATACAATATGCAATATGAGTTACTTCATTCTGCAGTGAACACAGAGACGGCTATCAAAGTTTAATAGAAATTTCAACAGACATGCACTAAGGATTAGTCTTCTATCAGCAAGAAACAGGGTTAACAGTAGCTCAGCAGGAATATTATGGTCTTTATATTTATGGAAATATATCAAAAATGGTAGATAAGCTGTAAGAAGCAAGCTTGAAGCACAATTTTATACTTGGTGCAAGGATTGTCTTAGAAAATATTAACGTATATTAACATAACATTTTCACCCTGCTGTATATTGTAAGTTTTATGCTGTCAGCTTGCTACATTTTGCAAAAATAAACATCATTTTTCAAAATGCTTAAACTCACCTATACTTAACAAAACTAATAAACTAGCTCTTTTTTGAAATGGTAACTATAATTTGTTACCTGTTAGACTATCGGGCCAAAAACAAAGAAATGGCTGCATCTTTTTGCCTGAATTTTCCTTTGCAGTCTATGAAAAATGGTGACAAAGAAGAATTATTACTACCTTCTTAGAGATTTAAATACTTCAATTCAAAAGCAATGAGATAACACTAGGCGAGGGGAATTCAAGTTTGAGTATACCGTCAATAAAAAGGTGCTGAGTAGATGTAGAAAATTTTCATTTTTCATTTTTCATTATTTTGCCACATAACTAAGTTTCTTTCATTCAGCCTCCCGAAAAGTAACAGCAAAGGAGAGGGTAGAATAGTTGCATAATAGCTTGGTATCCACTATAGGAGAAGTATAATTTTTCTATATGGTCACTACAAACATCATTGTTAACAGAAGCATTGCTGATTGAGTCTGTTTGGGAGGACAACATCATCTTATAAATGAAAAGTTTTATAAAATCTTATAAAGCCATTCATAAAATTAACCTCGTTCTCACCGCTTCCTGTTATGCCGCCAAAAAGAAAAGAAAAAAACAAGATAGAAGGAAAAGAACCATGGAACAGAGGTTGATCATGAAACCAAGCAGATAGGGCGTAAGCTCTGCTGACGAGAAATGTGTGTACCGACTTGTGAACATCCCATTAGAAAATAGCAGCTGGAGGAAAGTCTAGATGTTTCACAATTTTGGACTTTTTCTCAAAAGTTTTTAGCTCAAGATGCAATTGTTAATCTCCCATTTTCAAATTATTATCATTATTATTTCATTGCTTTACCCCAAATAATAAAATTTTGGTACAATAATGAAATTTTTTGCACAATAATGAACTTTATTATGCGGTAGACAGACATCATGCGGGCAGTTGATGATATGCTCAAACTCAAATTCCCCTCGCCCTAGCTGTTTCACAAAAACATAGGTAGTTTACATTGTAGCAACCATCTTCTACCAACAGCTTTTCACAAATATCAGCACAACTAGGTTTTTACAAATAACTAGGTTTTTACAGAATCTTTTAGCATCAATATCATTTTGCTATGCAAAAACCCTTTAAGATTATTTATTTTCTGAATCCTTATAAGCTTGATTGCCACCAAATTTGCTTTGAAACGACAAAAAACTTCTGAATAATGGAAAATTTAAAAAAAAGCAAAAACTTAGTTATAGCTCTTCTCTTCCAACAAGGTATGGAGGACGTATATATCGCGTATGTTGTTTGAGACGCAAGGGTTAAATAATTGTTGGAAACTTGTTGAAACAGTCTGAAGTTAATATTAAGTATGAGTTTTTACTAACAAAACGTTATTGACATTTTTCATATGACACCATTTGTCTTGATTTTCCAAAGCAACTGGCCTGCAAGAAAATGTAATGAAGTTTCACCTATCTCCAAAAAATATGTGAAACATGCATTTGCCAATAAGAGTTGATGAGATGCAAATCTGATTGCTACACTCTGCTCTTAAATATGCCTGCCAAAAAACAAAGTCATCATGTGTCATCTGACAAAAGCATCTGTCATGCAACTAGATAAACAACGTTGTTGGCCAACATATAACAGTATAAAATAAAAACAGAAAGCATGGTATACCTGAAAGGGTTTCAGTAAATAATTCCTAAGAGTTAGCTATACAAATGACAAAGTCCTGGACAGTGGGATTTTTTTCTCCTTAAAAAAAAAAAAAAAAATCTAGCTAGCTAACTGCAGCTTTTTTTTATCTAGCTAGCCTTTTATCCAGCCAACCTAAACACTACCATCATAGCTAGCCAGACTAGCAAACTTTGACTGTCTGGTTTTCAAATTTGAATTTCAAGACAACATAGATATTTACTGATGCTGCTAGAAAGGAAATTTCCAAAAAGTAGGAAAATGTTATTTACACATGGTGTGCCTACCTTTGACCTTGACCATGACAGGACTCTTGACATGACACATGACATATAACTCTTATCATGGCAAACCATGACATGACATATACAATATATTTATAACATATTTACACGAATAATGTGGTAGCTATATGCACAAGATTGTAAAAATCATAATCCAAATGAAAACATTATCATTTCATTTCATTTCAATCTTGGTATTTCAGAGAGTTTTTCATGAAGTTCAAATTCTTTGTCGTTTTGTTGTGTTTGTTGTTTATGAAAATTGGCGAAGCGAAACTCGATTGTGAAAACTTGATTGGTGGATATTGAACTTTATGATCATGTGACATACTTGTTTCGATTTACAAAAGAAAAAATTACCAGACGAATTTTCAAAATCCACAAATTTTGGTTTTTCATACCTCTGTATAAAAGGGTCGATTCACCTGTTTAGAAACCAAAAAAATCAATTCTAACTACCTAGCACCCGATTGAATACTCCAAACATGAATACTCCTTTTCAAAGAATTTTAGAGCCATACATTATGTCATTCTCAAGATATTGGCTGTCAAGTTTTATTTTTATGAAAAAAAAATTCAAGTATTGTGAATCAAAGGTCTATAAATAATGGAAAGGACATTACAAGGTTCATGTAGAATCTTTTTCAGTGGGAAATTTATTTGGCTTTTCATGGATGTATGGCAATTTGTTGTATAAAGCTGTTACGTGATATTAAAGAATATTTTACTTGGGCTATACAACAAAAATCACGGAATTAGGCGAGATACAAAATTCAAAGTAACTCCACATTGAATCAGTGAATTTTAACAGATTAAAAAAACAGTCCTGTAGAATTTCGAACAGTTTTGTTTTCAGTTTATTTGATCGAATTTTATCAAGAAATGGCTTAGAAAAAGTGTCAAAACTATTTTCCCATTTTCCCCACTTGAATCACAAATTTGAAAATTCCCGATTTAAGAGGAAATCGCATCTGTCAAATATTAATAATTGCGTACTACCGTACACTATTAATAAATAATAAAAAAATAATACAAAATAAATTTAACATAATTTTATTAAGTGATTTTACTCAACAATTGCCTTGAGATGAAAATAATAAAGAGAGAAAATATTCTTAATTTTTTGTAACAGCTATGATTGGCTATTACTGTGCTGTTGCAAAAATACATGCATTTCGAAAACAAAAAAGTGTTACTGATTTTAGAAAGGTCATTTAAAATGTAGATTTAAGGGCTATATTTAAAAATTGAGATATCAAATTTCAAAGATAAATCCCCAATTTATTTTCAGGGGTAGTGAGTCAAAAGCTGGTCAGTAGCAGGTCAAAAGCTTCTCATGATTTATTGATGAAAAAATATCCGGAGTCAATTTGGGCCTTAATTTTCTAAAAATGGGTTGAACCAATCAAGGTCACAAGGATCTAGCAGTAAGCAAAGTGGGGGCTGAAGAAGGGGAGGTTTTCTGCTATTTGTAATTGCCATGTGCTAAGTTACACAGTAATACTTCAAAATTCTGCATTAAATTCATTACCAAATCCTATGAACCCCAGAGGATACATAATGTATCAGGAATGATTTAGTAAAAAAATAATTTGAAAACCCTTGGAACATTCAGCAATAAGTTTTATTGGATCAGGTATATTGGAAAATGGCTTTTTTTTTAATTTTCTTATTGAGAAAAGGGACCAGTTTTTTATACTGACAGGCAATATGTTATTTTAATATAGTTTGAAATATGTACAAAATCTCCAATTGCATGTATTGCAACCAATTTTCTAGGATATGAGATGAGAATTTGTTATTTTACTTTTTTTTTGTATAACAACAGGACATGTCTGTCATGCCCAAGAGGCTTTAAATTCTTCATTATACACCTGTAATAAAATCCATTACGATTCTTATTCTAATCTCCTAAATTTCTTGCATCTTCAATGAATATTTTATCTATCTATGTATCTATTTCTTTCTACATAGCATATAATGTTGGGCTTAGCAGAGCACCCTAGTTGCCTTAAAAAATAATGTGAGAGGAAGGTAGAGTCCTGAGTAATATAAGTTCCTATAAATCTTCATTTCCAAAACTTTTTTTACTTCAGTTCGTTTCAAACCTCTTGTTCAAAATGTTATTCTTATTTATTCAATTAATCTTATTATTAATCTAATTCATCTAAGGAAAAGGAATAAGCTTTACTGAGAGTTTCTAGACAAAAAACTAGATTCAAAAAACTACAAGAGGCAAAAGAGAATCATGGCATGAGAAGTGCATGGACAATTTAAAGGAAAATTTTTTATAAAGATATTAACGACAATGACGAGATCAAATCATTTTATGAATGAAATGACAAATGATCCTTAGACAGTATATATCATTCACTTAAAGTAAGTGTGTTTTGTGTTATTTGTTCTTTAATATTTGATTCTTTTTATTTTAATTATAGGAAAAAAATATGTGTAGTCATACTTCTTTAATTTTTATTATCTTTAATTATAATTCTTATTTTAATTCTTTAATTCTATAAGTAATTTTGTTTTATTTCACACAAATTCTCTCAAAATGCAGTTTTACTCTCATAACAACTTTTTTGATTTTTTTTTTTTTAAGTGATTGCATGAACCATTTTTATAGTTTAGAACCACTTTTTCGTATTCAAGGCATGGTTTTTGCCACTAAACATTTATAATCTATTAATATTATATAAGATATTATTCTAAAATTTTGTGTGTGCACAATATGTAACATTTTGTACTGTACAATTTAGGATTAATGAATTGTAAGATACAAGATACATTTGTGTGTTCTTCATTCTTCTTTTGAAATCATGACATATCCTTCAGTTTTCATTGGACTTATATTCAAGTTTCATTCCAATCTTCACATTTACCTTTGAATGTCTTTAGTATGTTTTAAAACATTAATGTAGTATAATCTTGCAATCTGATGTTTATGTAATTATGTTTTGAGATTCTTTTGATCTAGAAATAAATATTTTGTCAGTCTGTCTATCTATCATATGTTGTTAAAGTAAGAGAACCTCCAGGTTTACGCAACGTTTCCTCACAAGATCATATCAAAGAAATATTCTAATAAGTTCTAATTAATCTGTGTTCTTTTATTATATTCTTTATTATTTCAAGCCTATTATTATGAAAGGTTTCTTATGTTGACACTTTACAATAGAAAAAATATATAGTTCTTTTTAAATGTGATGGTGATTTTCTTTCTGTTTAGATATTTCTCATTAAATATTGTATTTAGCATGGCATAAAAAGAGATTCTAAAAATTGGTAGATATGTCTAAACATTTTCTTGAAGCATCCTCAAATCCTAATTACTCAGC
>JANSTP010229436.1:0-11376 GCA_025330745.1 Cladonema radiatum | reverse complement strand
TAACCGTCTTTTGTTTTTATATACAAAGTATAAAGAACAAAATAATAACATTTTTTATCGTAATCAAAAACTAAAACACAAAGTTAGCCGTGATATTGTAAATTACAGTACTTCCAAAATCTTTGCAAAATATTTCTTGACAGAAGAGAAAAATATGTCCCTCGAAAGCTATTTTCTGCAAGTTCTGTGTGATAGTCGGTTGAATCCTTTCAACGAAAAAAGTATCACTTTCATTTCTCCTTTTTCTTCCCCATATACTGTTGATTAATTCGATAACAATGATATGTAAATGTATCAAGTTGATTGACCAATCGATTGCTTCTAATCGACATGAACTCTTTCTTCATCGTTTCAAACTTCTGACCTTTTTCTGACCTATACTAATTGTATATTGACTGTGAATGCTATCTTCGCCAAAATATTTTTCCATACATTCATTCCCTGTGCAATGCATAATCCTGAAACACGATCACACATGGTTTTAGACACATTCAGAAAAATACAAAATCAAAATAAATTTCAAGCATCCTTCCAACAGAGCGCTACACATCAATATACTAACTTACCTTTAATTGGCAGGTATATTCCGTTTTATTATCCACCTTTCTGTTGGCTTCAAGATACGTGCTTTAGAACCTGTTAAAAACTCCTAGACATTTTCTGAAGTGAAAGAATAAAAATTCTCTCACACAGAATTTTAAAAAACGTAAACAAAACATTCGAAAATGCATTCGAAAATATTAGATATTTGACCGAGGATTTATCCTAGCACTTTTAAGTGGAAAGTGAAAAAGTTTTTCAAAAAATGTTAGGTCAAATTAATTATCGGAGTCCTTATAGGATAACTTCATTTATCTACAGCTCATGTAGCACTGTGTGAATGGAAAATATAAAGCAAAGATATTGTGTAGAAAGGATTATCATGTTTTTCTTACGCTTTCCACCTTATCACTGCATGTGAAATTATAAATGATCCGCTACAGGACGTCACAAACATGATAATTTCCCACGTGACTAAAACAAAGCGTTTTAAAGAATATGACGTCACAAGGTGACATTTTCCTTAATAACTCCATAACTACAAAGATTTGGGGAGAAAATTTATATTTGAAATTTTCCTTAAATTATCTTACAGAAACAATAAAGTTGTTCTGGACCCGAGAGTCCACCTTTCAACTTTTTTTCTGTCATAATATTTTATAAATTAATTACAACGCTATAGTAGAATTTGGAACGGGATACCGTCACCAATTCACTGTGTTTTTACAACATATTTTTTCTGCAAGGTGATCGACAAAAATGGCGAACAGCCAATTTGAGAAAAATTAAATTGAGTTTTGGTCCTTTGTTGCAGATTTATCACTTTTTATGTTGATATTGTTTTTTTACAATGCAAAAGAAAGTTAATTTTTGTTTCTTTTTGGGAAGCGTACATTACCTTTAAAAGAACGCAAATATTTTTGATAGCCTATAATTGAAAGAATTGAAATATCCTAGTAGTGTTTTAATTTTTAATCTTTTCTAAACTACAAGGTGCAATTTTCCTTTGTGTTTCAGTATTCTTTACAAATATGACGAGGCTTACTGTTTAGAAATGAATTTGCAATCTATGCTAGATATGCTAAAGGACATTTGCTAAGTGATTCGATATTTTGAGAAACTGCAATTGATGATTTTTTTAAAATTTTGGTTTGTGATAAAGAACAAATTACTTTGTTGTAGTTGACGTCATTAAATAAAAATCATATTTTTTAATTTATAATTTTACAAAATTTTGCCAAAGATTTCGCTATGTTTTTAACAAAACACATAAACAGTCAAAAATAGCAACAAAATTGATAACAGAATGGATCAGCTTAGAATGGATGAATGAATTCCCCAGCAGAATGCACCTACACATAAAATTCTTTGTTTTGTGAAGATATTTTTAGCTTCCTGAGATTGCTTATATTAGCAGCACTTACGACAAATAAAAACAATGGATATGCATATTCAAGCTTTATCGTTTCAAGTTTTAACGCAGGAAAATGGCTTAAAATCAGACATTTTATTTCTACGGCTGGGAAAAAAAGCTTTTCATTCCATTTGATTCACATAGTTTAGAGGAAAAACATTCTAGTGGAAATAACTTTCACAATAGTACATCCACGTTAAGCATTATACTTAACCATAAAATCTAATTAATTGCATAATTTCAGCGAAAAAATAATTTATATGTCAATACCAGATGGGCTATCTAGGCTGCCATACTGGCTAGCTGATCCAATTTCTTCAGCAGCCAGATTGTGCTAGCTAACTTTGTTCAATTATATTTTCATATATTTGCACACAATATCAATAAAGTAAAAAAAAAAAAAAAGTAAACCTAGCTACTTGAATTTTTTCATCTAGAAAGTGATGACTTTAGATAAAAACTTCCCCCAGTTATTCGCTTCGCTATATCAAGCTTCAAAGATTTGCCGCCAGGCCGAACTCAGCCTGGTAGATGCTAAATCTCTAATTTACTAGTCCATTCTCCTGATCTTCTCCCGTACGGCAAATATGCGATGCTTTTGGTCAGCGGTTTCCTAATTCCTGATTTGTTAAGAACGGTCTAGAAGCTAGTCTAATCGTATGTGGAGTTGTGACATACGATTTTTGAGTGTCAATGTCTGATTTATTCATGATTTTTGCTTTCAGATAAACCATACTCCCGTCGTTGATTATTTCTAACTTAGCTAGAGCAATGTATGCTGTAGTAGAGTCAAGTTTTTCTTTATAGTATTTCAAGTACGATTTCACTGTCATTGCGTAAAGTATACAAGATTGTTTGGTTTTGAGTGTTTTTTTTTGAAAAGTTTGAACTTATTTTCTGTTTTGATACCAAAAATGTTTGTTGTTACTTTAGATGATACGACAACGGGTTCACATTCAATTTGAAAAATATTACCATTTTCCAAGATCAATCCAAGATGGATGAACACTATCCCGTCAAAGTGGAGCACGGACCCCTCGATGCCGATCCCCGACTTGTTGATTGGTTGTAGATGTGGTTTTGGGTTGATCTTTTCATAGGTGTATTTACTAACTATAGTGAATTGCAATCCACTATCGTGTAAAAAATCGAATGTTTTACACTATAGGCCGATCCTTAAAATGTTATGTGATACTGGCTTTATGTTACTAGTGTTCTCTGCAACGTTATTTGTCGAGACATTGGATAGTTGTGCAGCCGATGTCTCAGTATTATTTTTGGAAGTGTCCTTTTTGATTGCACTTAAAGCTTGCCTTTAAATTAAAACATAGATTTTAGGGATGATTATTTCCCCCGCAACGCGAACATGTTCCATACCAAGGTCTTTCTTTTTCTCCAGAAACGCCTGTTGCTAATAGCTGAACTTTTGTTAATAATCTGGAAAACACGTTTTCTAAATTGTTAATTCGGTTTTTCTTAGCTGCTGTAGATGCTGTAGCCAAGGGGTTTCCACTGACTTTCGATTCTATAAATTCAAGCAAGCGCTCAAGTGATTTGTTGCCAGTTAACTGTAAAACTTTAATGTCGGCCTTGATATCTCCATCTAGTTGAGCAATCACGTGATTTATAGCTAATACTTCTATTGCATCTCGGTGTATATCTAGCAGGAAACCATATAGTTCTTGAACTGTCATCTTGAGTTTGTTTGCAAATGTGTTTATGGACATTCCTTTCACAAATCTAATAGTTCTAAGTTTACTTTCTAATGCCCGTCTATATTCTTGGCCAGAAAATCTGGTTTGTAATTCGTTTTTAAGCTCGTCGTATGCTATTTCTGCATTTGCAGCTATATTGTTCGAAATAAGTGAAAATGCACTAGCTTCGGTGCAACATAATAACATCTTTCTCCAATTCTCCCCTTCGATTCTCAAAGCGTTGACTTGTGCTTCAAATTACAATATCAATTGGTTAAAAGAAATCAAATTATCTCCTCGAAATTTTCCTATAACTGGAATTTGAGGCATGTTTGATCAATTTCAACTATCTCGGTAGAACCTCCAAATGTTATGTTTTCGGGTTGTCTATGTGTAATGGTAGAAGTGAACCAAGTTCGGTACGAAAAATAAACAAGTGGTTTAAGCTATAAGATCTACAGGTTTTTGGTCACATTTTTACAATATATTTTTTCCATCAAATATTCGTATCCCTTTCCAATTTACAACTCAAAAGAATCTGCTCATAAAGCCATGTGCGCGATTTTTATTCATAAAATAGCCTCGATAATACAGTTTTGTCTCGTTTACATTAGTAACGTAAATAATTAATTATGGACATAATAAAATCGTACAACAATAGTTTACGATCTGGGATATTTTTTTGCTTTCATTGACCGCTGTGTTGTCCTGTGTAGCAAATGACCAATATCACGAGAAGAATATTCTAAGAATATTCAAACATTGGCCTGCCCACCCAATTTTTCTTTACCAAAAGGTTCCTATTTAAATTTTAGGAACAGTCATAAAGTTGCTTTGCATCTTCTTTTGTAATTTGTGAGTAATTAGCGATAATATGGCAAAGTGGTGGAATCCCCCTGGCCTGAAGAGGGTTAATTATTATTTGTTTTTTAAAAAAGAGGCAGATAAGAGTTTTATAAATTAAAATGTTTTGCGTTAATTTCGATCTTTGTAAATTGCTTTTCAATTTATATTTTAAAGAAGTCCTCCCTCCCTTGAAAAGGTGCCTACCCAAGAGTCTCAAAAATTTTATAAGCCCCTGGTTGCTTCATTGAGGTATTACGATAGGGAAATTCTGAATGAGAATGCGGCATTTTTCTGCTTTTTGCAAAGATCAAATGATAATTTCTCAGATATTGAAAGCTATTATTTGAAGAAAATCTTTAGCACAAACAACTTAATGATATCTATTTTTTTTTAATTGTTTTATCTTGAACTTTTGCATAGTAAGTAAAAAGATGAATGTTAACAGAAAGTATATATTTTGCCAACAAGATAATATGACATTTGTAAATTCTGGATAAAAACCTAAAACAGGGGAAAACAATTGTTTTTCAAAGGTGTTTTGAACTTTATTGGATACATCGAAGGGATGCCTGGCTGGATATGCGAATGCAAAGGGTTAAATGGAAAACGAGAATTAGTTTCAAGGTAATCTGAATGCTATATTATGTCTATTGTTTTTATGTTTCAGCAAACTGTCGTTGTATTGATGTCTAACAATACTTTTATTTCTTTAGCTACTTTAAGTCATTTGACTTAAGTCTGTGTATAACACAACCATCATCTTATCCCAGTCAGTTTCATCGAATCAGTTAAACCAATATCGAAATGGTAGAATCTTATTAACTCAAACATTAAAGGGGTGAGACAAAATTAACTGATTTACATAATGCCTGAGTTACCGTCTCCAAGTTGCTCCTGACATTGTACTTGTCATTTACTTATCAATACTTTCTTTTACTTATCAAAACTTCAAGTCAGTATTTTTTTTCTTATTTTTTCTGTGAAAACGTGCAGGGTTTTATGGACACAATTCTGAAAGGTACATAAGCACCCTGAAAAAATAATTTGGTCAAATTTTAGATATGCTTAATTTTTCGCTTAATTAATAGATTATCATGAGTTATTGATATCCTGAAAATTTTATAAAAATTCTATGTGTAGTTTTGATATATAAGTCTCAATAATATGACAGAAATTGTCGTTTTTTCTTCCCAGTCCCATTGATAAACATCGCAGTGTTTTGATATCTTGAATTGCACGTTCAAAATTTATAAAGAGCTGGTTTCTATAAACAACAAAAAATGGAATCTAAGAATTGAAAATATAGGGCTCTTTAGGGAAATTGTGGATGAATTTCGAAGTAAGACAGGAGGAATTATTTAACCCAAAGTTCACAAAACTCCATGAAACGATTCCTTGATGCTATATCTTATTATCCAGTTTTTTTCTCAAGAATTCCTTGGTGAGTATATAGAAACCACCTTCATCTTTATGTCGCAGATTGTAAACAAAAACTGATGAAAGACAGCATGGCTGGCGAAATTATAATAGAGATCAAGCAACTTTTATGGCCTTGTATTATGAGAACCACACATACGATTTGTCTGAAACTTTCAGGATTTCAATAAGTCACGATAATCTAACGATTGAGCTGAAAATTAAGCGAATTTAAAATTTGGCCAAATTATTTTTTTCAGGGTGCTTATGTAGCTTTAAGGCCATTTTATAGTACTAAGAAATCAATCGTTAGTCATGGTTCTAAAGCCATAAGGGAAGGCATTATAAGGAAGACTCCAGATTTGACCTAATGTCTCAGTTTGTTTGTTAAATAAATCATAACAAAGAAAATTAGTTACGAATTACGGTATGAATGTGAAAACACTACCCATACTGTAAGTCAACTAAGACTAATACCATTTCAGGCACATATGTTTATGTCATATGGATATGACTATCAAATTACAACGAAAATTTAATCTTTTGGATAAAAACGGACCTAGCCTAATAGGGCTTTTATAAAACCCTGAACGCATCAGAGTTTGCAGGTATCCATCAGAGTCAGTCTGCAAAGAATCTTCTAATTCCGTTTTTAAATTAATTTTATTTCAACTTTGAAATGTCTTATTTAGCATGATTTGTTTAGAAGAGCTCCTTCGAAAACTTTACTAAAGAGGTTTTAAGATATGGCAATTGTGAACAATATAGTGGAAGTATTGCCAAGTATGTTTTTTATTTATATGTTTATATTTTTACATGTATATCAGTTTTTTGTAATTGAATTATACTCTTCTGTTTCATGTGCAGTTATCTAACCTTAAAGAAAGGTTCTTGTGTCAATATGATCTTTTCTTATTTGAAAAGAAAGACTATATTATAGGATTGTTAAGATGACTAGCGAGCCATTCAAGTCAATGACAAAATTTGGGAGTGAGTTAGAAGCAGGGTTTGGAAGTAACCTGACCGTGAACAACACATTCTCTTGGTGTCTTATTCCACTATCAGCTCTACCTCCAGGATAACTATGTTCCAAAAGCATTCCACACATCGGAAAAAATTGGGTATATGGGAAATAATTATTGGCTGTTGAGTCCAGAGGTATGTGCATCTTTTTCTTCTTCCTTTTTATTTATCTGTTAGTGTTAATTGTAATTACGAATTTTTTATGTAATTCGATTTCCTTAAGTATTTTATAGAGCACTGACGATGATTTAATGAATAAATCGAAAAGCTTTTGCTTATATTTTAACTTCTTGTTTTTACTATTTACTAATAAACATTTTGCCAATGGCAAAGCATAATAATAATCATATACCAACCTATCATCTATGCCTGGGTATACTTACAAAACTTTTAGGCCCCTCAAATTTCGATGACGTCATCTTTTTGAGCTGGGCGTGACCCAAAAACTAGAATTTTTAAGAAAAACACTTAATTTAAAACTCACCGCTGATCTAAAAGGATCAGGGAAATGGAGCGAGGAATTTTTCAGCGTGACCACCGCAAAGCTTTTTCACCAAAATATTGAAAATTTTGTTAATATGAAAGGAAATATTTCTTTTATCGGCACCTGGAACAAGTGACTTAAATCATTTAATATAAAATGTTATGAAAAACGAATTTGAATAAATTAATTTAACTTCGTTTATATTAAACTCGTGAGAGAGAACTTCAGATAGAAATGTCATATTGATAAAATATCAAATCAAAAATTTCTATCACTTTTCCTTGTTCTTTCATATTAGTCTCATTCACATTTTCTATTTCGAACATCGCTTTAAACGTTAGGGTATAGAGGAAGAGTAGCTAGTCTGCAAGGTACTCCTATTTTTGGGTTTTGCTAAACCTTGAACTGTTGGTTAAAAGTGTATTGAACTAAGGAATATTTTACATTAATTCAACATATCCTTAGGTATTGGACTATTTGCAGCGAAAACAAGAAGTAAACCTGGATTTATTATAGAACTTCTAGTGAAAATTGCCTTATCATTTCACCATTCATTGAAATTATTTTATGCTATACAGTATAACCGAGGAAAATCGAGGCGCTCAGCTTTTCAGGAAGGTATTCCCAATTTTATGCTGATGAACAATTAATATATTGAATCTGATATTTTTAGACGTTTATTGTAAATAATCTGTGGTTAGATTTTGTTTAAAGGAACTTGTTCCGAAACTTCATACATCTACTTGATATATCGAAATATAAATTTCTGTTAACAGCTGTGAGTACTCCAGTGCCGCTTTAGGGCACGAACTTTCTTTGAATAATGCGATGGCATATTAACTTTAAAACAAATTTTACCTTTTTCAGTAACATTCTGAAAGATTATTAAAATTCTTATAGAGCCTTTTAATTTTTTATTTCTAATTCAGAGATAAGGAGATACATTTTTACAAGATATTTAAGTTTCCAATCAGGTTATTAATATCTTAGTATTGTGTTCTTAATTTATTTTGATTCCTTTTGATTTATATCTATGCATATTTACGAGAAGAAGTTCAACACTTTTTAGGTTTATTTTTACTTTTCAATGTTTTTTAAAGGTTTTTAATTAAAGGAACAAATTTTTAAAAGAGTTGCAAATTCATTTATGTCGGTATTTCCGTTTACGTTTTAGTTACCATGTACTTTGGTACCAGACTTTGTATTTTGATTCATATCTATACATCTTTATGAGAAGAATTTCGCCACTACCATATAGTTTTCTGTTTCTACTGTTTTGTCCTTGGATATATTTCGCCAATTTCAATCAATGAAGACATTGACAAGCAACATATATCCTTTACTAATACTACTTTTCGACTATAAAAGTCAAATAATACTATTCAACTTAGACATTTCAGAAAAATGTTCTTAAAAAAATTAATTATTGGGTTACTGCATGCAGTATAAATATCTTGAACAATTTTTCACTCAAGTGAAGTTGAATCTTTCACCTCACTCTTCAAGGAAATCAAAAAAAAGAAAGAAAAAAAACAACTTAGTTCCTACAACAGCTTGCCACATAATCTCCATATTCTTATGGACTGTAATATAAGGATTAATTTTCATTTTCCATGCTTTCCTTTTCAACCACGTAGAAGTATAGAGAAAACTATTTACCAATTTATTTAAATTTGAAGCTTTTCTATTCAAACTTGAAGATCATAATGGTTCATTCTCATTTGCCATACTCGCCACGTAAGAAAGGCTAATTAAAAATTAAATGAATTCTATCAATGAATTTGAAGTCCACCACGTTTGCAACGCTCGCCATGTTAGACAGGCTAAGCAAAATTTAAATTAATTCTATCAGTTTGAAGTCCACAACATTTGCCAAGCTCGCCACGTTAGCAAGCCTAAGCAAAAATTAAAAAAGTTTTACGCATATAAAGTCTAGCACAATCGCCACGCGCTCCACGTTAAAGCAAAAATTATATGAATTCTATCACTTTGAAGTCCACCACGCTCGCCACTTTAGAAAGGTTAAGCAATAATTAAATGAATTCTATCAATTTGAAGTCCACCACCTTCGACACGCTTGCCATGTTAAATAGGCTGAGCTAAAATTAAATTAATTTTATCAATTTGAAAACCAGGCTTGCCATGTTAGAAAGGCTAAAAAATATTAAATGAATTCTATCAATTTGAAGACCACCACGTTTGCCACGCTCGCAACGTTAGAAAGGTTAAGCATAAATAAAATCAATTCTATATATTTGAAGTCGACCACGTTCGTCACGCCGGCCAAGTTAGAAAGGCTAAGCAAAAATTAAATGAATTCTATACATTTGAAGTCCACCACGTTCGCCATGCTCGCCACGTTAAAGCAAAAATTAAATGAATTCTATCAATTTAAAGTCTACTACGCTCGCCACGTCACACAGGCTATAGACATATGGGGTTAGATGGACATTCATCTCACAATTTATGTTCCTGCCACACGTGTTACGGTATTATTTAAAACAACCAATGAGATACTTTCCTTAGAACACGTGACTTTTATCATGAAAACGACTTTTTTTGACGTACCTCCATTGTTCAATCAAGAAAAAAATCGATCAAATTTTTCAAGAAGCTTGTTGCCTGCAAATCATGGAAGTGTCCTTAACAAAACTCAAATACACTGTCACAGTACCAAAAGATGGGCCTCCAAGATGTATTGCTAGAAAACTTGGAATCAGAAATCGAGATTGTTGTTGATGATTATTGCTTTTACGATGAGATAGACTTTTTGAAGGTGGTTCCTGCTGATATTTTCGAACCAAAAGTTGCTAGTCAAACTGCAACACCAGTTCGAGTTGAGGAGAAAGGACAGGCCAGATTCACCTGCAAAAATTGTCAGAATAAATATGTGAAGTAAGGTTCCTATGATAAACATGTACAAATATACTGCAAATCAGCAGGTTATACGGGTTTTTTGTAGAGTAGGCTAGTGTGCTTCTCTCTCTCTCTCTCTCTCTCTCTCTCTCTCGGTCTCACACATTCTCGAAAGTAGCTGTAGCTATGTATAGATACTGCTGCTTGTCATTCTGTGGCACCTAAGTTTTATCTGTTTTTTTGTAAGATATATATGCGAAATGTTATTGGAACTCCAGACTCCTATGTTGTTCCTGCCAATGCAATATGATACTACTGTATATGCAAGAAGTATCAATCAGCAGACTGATAACAGAAATATGACAGTTCTTTTGTACTGAGGCTACTGTAGCTTTCTTTTCTGGTAGTTGCATCCTGCATCCACAATCCAGAAGCTTGTCAAAAGTAGTCATACATTTCGGACTGGTTCAAACCACAGGGAAAAATTTATGACACTTTGCTACAGTTTATAAATTGGGTAGTTTTCAACCTGAAATTATGTAATTTACGAGCTTTCAATATACATGTTGTTTTTGAACTTGTAACTTTGAGACTAGTCTCAAGTTTTCGAGCTGAAATTGTACAATTTTCGATACGTAAATTTTCAATTTTTCCCTGTGACCAAGAAACAAGCCTGCACATCAGGTACTTTGATCTTTGACCACTTTGACCAACGATCTTTGACACATGAGATCTGCTGCACCACATAAAATTCAAGCTAAATTCTATATCTATTAAATTATACTTGTTTTTGGAGTTGTTTTGATGTTTTTAATTTTTTTTGTTCAATCATTATTTTAAGAAAACAGAGTGTATGTTCACCCCGAGCACGATTCTGTATCTGTAGACCTGCAGGGAGAAGGCCTCAGATGAAAATGTTGCATCTCTTGAAAATCCTTTTGAAAAGCTTTTATATTTCTTTCTGAGCTATAAAAACAATGTTTTGGGTTAATATTTTTTGCTTTTTAAACCTAACTTTCTAATAGCCGAATGCATACAACGAATGTGTTCTAGGAAAAGCTGTTCTTGGAGGGGTTTTCCAGCTGGAAACCATATGTGTTCTG
>JANSTP010229325.1:0-11379 GCA_025330745.1 Cladonema radiatum | reverse complement strand
AAATGGTGGTTATATAGTTAGTGGTGTTCACCTTTAGGATTTCATAGCGTATTCTTGACGTTTACCATATTGACACGGCCCATCGTTTATATTTATAATTGTTTATCATTTTACAATTTTTTCACATTCTATTTGTTTTTATGAAACGCATTGTTGCATACTTTGAAACGCATCTTCTGTCGATTGAAACCCAACCTTGTATGCAAAAGATGATAGAAAGGAAGCAAAGAAGCTATTTAAGCTCAATAATTAGTTGCTTTTATTCGAGGACTCCATCTTCGGTCAGCAAAGTTTTGGTGAAGGTAAACATTGTCACGTGACTTTTTCAAACGAAACAAACATTCGATACGCGTAAATAACGCGGGAGAACTTAGGTTTTTACACAGCTGACATTATCAAATAAATAGGAATGACCTGGTACCCAAATTGTCAATAAAAGGTGAGTAGGTAAATATTCAAATTTTTAATATTTTAGTTTTTAAAAGTTGTGATAAATAAGTTTAGTAGGATAAGAATAACAACTAGTTTTGAATATGAAAATCTATAATTGTAGGCTCAACATGTTTATGCTAAAATACACAGTTTTACTTTTAAGCAACTAGCTAGCCTCAGGGGTAATCTTTCCGAGTTGCTGGAATTTTATTCAAAAGAGAAAAGAGTTACTGGTTAGCTTAAACACCAATCCTCAAGATTCTGATGGCTATCTTTTTTCTTATAATTAGCTTATTACTCTTTTTTTATTAGCAACTAGGCTCAAGGGTCAGACCTCAGGGTTGCTTAATTTTTTTTTTGAATTTTGGACCTCACAAAATTGCTTTAACTAACCTCAAAGTAACTAACTTAACAAACATTTAGTGGTGAAAGAAAGGCCTACATTTTTTTATATTCAAATCGTGATTTTTCGAAAAACGAAAAAATTATAAACCAGTTCCTTATAAATCAAAACAGTGTAGTATTGCTCAGCTAATAGAAACTGGAGCTCTAGCTTTGAAACCAAATTGTTATGTGTTAATTTAGTATTTATCCACGTATTACTTCTCACAAAAAATGTCCACCCCAAGTATTTCAAGCTATGCTACAGCCTTAGATTGGGTCAAGCATTGTGGACTAGGGGGTAGATTTAATTACATCACCTATATCTTTATCTGTTCTTAAAAATACATACTCTTGCAATCATTGAAATCGAAGTCACGTGATTCGCCCATTTGACAACAGAAGTCGTGTGATTCGCCCATGTCATTGTTTTTTGTCGAACGAAGTGTAAATTTAAGCATGATTCTAAGCAAAAATGAATGGCATCCTTTTAAAAAAATGTGTATTAGTTTTCATAAAATCAAGTATTGGATTTTGTAATTTGATATGAAACAAGATGTGATCCTTTCGCAATCAAGATTCCTGCAACAAGGTGGAGTGATAGCAGAGGTCTAACAGGGGGAGAAGTTTTAAAAGCATCTTAGAACACAATGAAAACGTTTTTCCATATGGTTTTTACCAAATAGCTTATTGAGGAAAACTTCCTCGGGGAAAAGTGACGAACTTTTTTGAGTTTGACGAAAATTTTCCCCGACGAAAAGTTTCCCTGCAGTCAAATTTAAGTACAAGTGACAAAAATTTCCCCCGACAAAGTTTTCCTCAATAAGGTATCTTCAAACGGAAAAGAATTTGGCTTTCTAGAATACGAATCCTGAAATCCGATTTTTTTCATATCCCCATGTTTATCTCGTTTTTGTGATAAAACTAAGTTTTTGTTTTACTTTCCATTTCTTGTAAAGCACACCAATATACCACATATATTTATTTTATAGGGATTAACTGGAGCGATTGGATATGTCAATAATTGATCCTCTATTGTGTGCATTCGCCAAAGTCATTGCCTATGAAATATTTGTTAGAAAAACCAACGTTGTCAGAAATGAGTCAGAAAATAAAAATTGTTATGAAGCTCGAATACTCAATAGGCGCAGTATGAAGATTTTATAAAGACGTTCAAGAATTGTATCACTTACGCACAATTTAAATCAAACTTTCCGAAAATTGTCGATAATATAAAATGCGTAGGAAAAGCCAGCCCATGCAATCAAAAAACAAGTTCTAAAGGTTTTCTCGTCAGAAAAATTCAAAAATTTGTATGCATGCGGAAAAGAACTTTTAATGCCCTATCTGTCCTAAAAAATACAAAGACGATATGGCTTTGTTCCCAACAAACTCGAAATGCAAACGCAAATATGAAAACAATACTGTACCCTCTCAGAAACAGTACCAGTCTAAAATGACGGGGAAGGAAAAAGAGTCTTTGGCACGACAGCTGACCGCCGACATTGAGCGACAATGGCATGAAACATCCTGTGAAACGTAAGTTCCTTAGTTCTCTATGGCCTAGCCGCTAAACGTTTTGTACTTTAAGCTGAACTTTCTTCCATTTACGATCATAGAGCCTTTAGAAACAATGTTTCTTTCCGAAAAAGAGACAAAATAAGGAAACAGCTATCACTAGAGACACGAGCGGAAGCAGAAGCGCGACAAGCAGCGAAAACGGAAAAAATAAGATCGGTATGTTATATTTTTCTATGTTACTAAGAACTTTTCTAATATATCTTCAAATATATCTTCTAAAAATTGCTTTACTTCAAAAACTGATTATCGTATTAACAATAATAATTATTTTAATGTCAAGGGCCAAAAGACAAGACATGATCATGTTGGTGATACTAACAAATATTCGTGGGACAAGGACAATTGCTTATCTGAGTTGGAGTCGAGGCACAGGACAGATATCAATTTCACAGACATGGCAAGGAAATACAACCTAAAAAATTTAAAAGGTAAGTATATGGTGCCCGTCGACAATGAAAAAAAAAGATTAACATTTGTAATATTTTCTCAGAATATGAACAAATTTTAACAAGCCAAACCCTAAATATGCCAGACTGCATAAGCATCAAATTTATCGGAATTGTAACTCTCCTTTGGAGTAAACGACCCCTATTTAAAAAGGCTCTCACATATGTTATGGATTTCCGAAAAAGCTCTCCAATTTTTGCAGGGGGTGTATCCAACCAGTTGCGACTGCAATTTTCAAATAGTCAACTAAAAGGAGCTTTGTAGCTAATATTCGCTCTTATCTCCAGCATAAATAGGGTTCAAGGCCCTCCCGTAAAAGTATAAATATTATATTGTTGAGTATATGTAACCTTATCTGAGGCTATTTTGAACCTTGGATAAGCCCCGTAAGGGTGAGCTTTTTTGTCCGCTTATATAAAACCATAAGACAGGACCAATAATACTTTGATGTGGTAATGTGCTCAAAAATTTAAAGGCGTCATTGTTTTATCTGTAACGTCGAAAATCAGGTCACCTATATTAAAATCAGAAATTTCCAGCAGATCGATGAAGATTGATTTTCCAGCAGATTGGAATCGTAATGAAAGATCATAATAAATTGTACAATATCAAAAATAACAGCATAATACCTGTTACGCTTCTAGGTTTCTCTAAGCAAGCATTAACATAAACCTCAGGCAGGCACCTGAAAGTAAATTGCCGTTTCAATAGTAAAATTAATTCAATCATCTATAAAAATAAATTCAAAAATTTATAATTTGCTGTGTAAAATAATTTTTGAGAATGATGAGCGATGTCAAGCCATAGATTGGATTGTGCAAAATCTGTATCGTTATGAACACTCTGTAATTGTTCGGTAAAAATAACTGAAAAAGAACAGAAATAGTTTTCAAATTCAAACATTTTTGAAAGACATCACTAGAATAAATCCCATAATCACTTGAATAAGCCGTCATTATCAGAATAAAAAACACACACACCATATTCGTTGCACATCCAAGGAGTGAGGAGTGCTATCATAGCAGAAATGCAACTCTTGAACAGATCCAGCAACATTTATAAATTATTATATCAATCTAGATATGTCACGGTAACCATGGTCTAAATTAATTCGCCATTTGGTTTTAGGAAATTTGCTTCAAAATCCTCGTTTCGAGGAGGCAGAGGAGTAGTCAGAATTATGGGTAAATAGGACTTTTACTCTGTTAAGATTGATGTCTGTGAATAGAGCTCATCTAACCTCTTATTAGACTGCCTCTAATCCATTCTTAAATTCCCAAACAGAAATTATAAATCTTTTAGGAATATTATAAAAGTCAAGAAGATTTATATCCCCCCCAATCGCAATTCAGCAGGTTCAAAAAATTTCTGTTTTCAGAAATTATCATCTGTATGGAAAAGCAATAGTTTCTAGAGCTTATCCCCTAGCAAGATCAACCTTAAACTAGTCTCTAGTCGGATTTTTGTAGCAATAAACCTGGGGAATTTGTATCTTTTCAACACTCCAAATGACATTGTCAGCAAATCAGGATTAAGTGCAGAGAAACCTAATCATTTCTAGACAAGAAAGATCAAATCAGTTTCTCTGAACTGATCAAAAAGTTTAGTCCAAGCTTGTTTGATATGCTGAAAATATGTTATCACTTATTTTAACTTCATTCTGCAAAATTATGATTGTGGCAAAATTACCGGTGGCAAAATATGTTAGTGGCAAAGTTACTTGTGGCGAAATTACGATGGCAGAAGTTCCGGTGGCAAAACTTCCAGTGGCAAACTTACCGCAATTCGCTCGGCATACCTCTGTAAAGAGTGTAATATGCGAAATAATGAAGAAAAAAAATACTAGCAATCACAACAGAGTAAGAGTACAAATTAGAAACTTGTGCAAATATCATAAAAGTCCCATAATTTTGGTTTTGCCGAACACAGAGATGCTAACAATATCTCGAAATCTGTGTTAATTGCCATGCTTGTGATGCGTGTACCGTAAAAGAAGAAATGCAATTTATTGTTGAGCCGAGTGAGGAGTGTTGCTGCCCGACCAACAGACACGAAAGTCAAGCGAGCAAACGAAAACTGAAAATGCACAAAGAAATATTAGGTGAACTTCATCTAGCTAAAAAATCGAGACAAATAGTTATGGAAGAATCAGACGAAGAAGCAAACAGTGCTTAATTTATGCAAATCGCACCCTGGATATCAAAACAACTTATGTCCATTTTTTTAAAAATTTACTTTTCTCCATATTCTGATTCTATGGAGAATATGCTTTCATTTTTTATTTATAAAAGCATCTTATGTCCACTCTATCATGGCTCAAATTGGTCTAATTTACAATTTTTCATGTTTGGGTATCAAAACAGTGTAAGTCCAAACATTGGACAAAAGGAATATTGTTTTTCAAAGTAACTTTTTTAGAACACTTTATGTCCAAAAAATTATTTTGATTTAGTTTATGTCCAGTTATTCTTTTGAATTGAAATAGGGTATGTCTGTAGTTTACTTACCATGATTTATTGTGAAACTTTTTCCATCAATTTATTAGTGTGTGTTTGAAGTTTCATTTTTAGACTAGAATAGCAATTAAAGTAAAGCATTGATATAAGTTATATTACATATGGAGGATAACAGAAATGATGAGTTTAATGTAGTGTGGGCATGTGGGATATGCGACATTATTATGAAGAAGAGAACTCCAGCTATTCCATGTCTTAGATGCCGTAATTGGATCCATTTATCATGTGCTGGAATTTCACTTAAAAATGCAAAACAGCAAGCAAAAACTTTTGAATGCAATATCTGTGTCAGGTCCAGAGTGGAGGATGATATGCCCTTGGTATTTTTTTTATCAAATAATGCTTCTAAGCAGGTAAAATAAAGGTTTTTGTTATTGACCATCTTTCAAAATATTTTAGGCTAGCTTTTCAACGCAAATAAGAACTTTGGAAAAGTTTGAAAATTTCTCTGGTTGTCAAGTAAGTACTTTCAATGATATTGTGTTTTTGAAATTGGAACCGAAACCTTTGGCACCACATATTCCTATATATATTTTTCTGTTTATTAACTTTTATTTTCTGTCATTAGAATAATGATGATGTTGGAGATTTTGATGAGAATATGCAGCCCTCACCAGTTTCTGAGAAGGTAAGTAATATAATCTTGCTTTTTGTTTCTTATATAAGTTTTGCACGCCACATTCCTATCGATCTTATTCTCTTTATTAAATTTTATTTTCTGGCATTAGAATAATGATATTGCCGGAGAAATTGATGAGAATATGCAGCCCTCACCAGTTTCTGAGAAGGTCAGTAATATAACCTTGCTTTTTGTTTCTTATATAAGTTTTGCACCACACATTCCTATCGATCTTATTCTCTTTATTAAATTTTATTTTCTTGCATTAGAATAATGATATTGCTGGCGATATTTATGAGAATATGCAGCCCTCACCAGTTTCCGAGAAGGTCAGTAATATAACCTTGTTTTTTGTTTCATACATAAATTTTGCACTATACATTTCTATCGATCTTTTTCTGTTTATTAATTTTTATTTTCTGGCATTAGAATAATGATATTGCTGGAGATATTGATGAGAATATGCAGCCCTCACCAATTTCTGAGAAGGTCAGTAATATAACCTTGCTTTTTGTTTCTTATATAAATTTTGCACCACACATTCATATCAATCTTTTTCTGTTTATTAAATTTTGTCTTCTGCCATTGGAATAATGTTGCTAGAGATTCTGATGAGAGTATGCAGCCCTTGCCAGTTTCTGAGAAGGTCAGTAATATAACCTTGTTTTCTGTTTCTTATATATATTTCGCACAACACATTCATATCAATCTTTTTCTGTTCAGAAATAAATTTGCACATTTTTTTTGTAGGAAAATATCCATTTTGCAGTATGTGATGCAAAAACAAAAGAAGAAACCAAGAAGGATCCATTAAAGCCAAAGACATTCCACCTTTATATCATCAAAACAAAAGTCTTCTTTGCTGATCTAATCAATGATGAACCTGGCACTATTGTTCATGGAAATCTTTTGAAAAGTGGCCAAGGAAATTTCTACATCCAAAGTGTTTATATCAAACATGCAATAGCATGGAATGGTTTCAATCAAAACATTCATTGCAAAAGTAGTTTTTTAATATGAGATATGGAACATGCCAAGGAAAGGGAACTACCAAAACCGACATGTCGGGACCAAATGTAGTCGAAAAAGGAAAGAGTAGGAAAAGATCCTTGCAGCCTGAAAAGTGGCGAATGAATTAACAGGAAGGTAAAAGATTGAGAGGTGAATGCTATTCTCCATGGAAAAAAAGATGAAAACCAACCCAACAAAAAAACAAAAGCAAGAGTGATGAAACCTCCTTGCCAATGTAGATTTCAGTGCTCAAATACAATTGTTGAGGACAAAAGACAAGAAATTTTCAAACATTTTTGGAATCTCAATGACAAGCTGAAGCAAAATCAATTTATTGTAAATAGTGTTAACATAGTTTCAAAAAAGCGAGATAGAAAGAGAGTATCAGCCACAGGAAAACGAACCAAAAAGGACCAATGCTCAGTCTGCCTTTCCTACAAAGATAAATCTACCAAAGAAAAAGAAATCACCAGAGAAACCTATGAAGAGCACATTTTGAATAAAGAGCTTGCTCAAAGGATGAAATCAAATATCAAAGAACATTGTCACAATTTTCCTGACAATAATATTTCAATAGCTTTTGATCTGCAAAAGGTACTAGCGACTCCTTTTGGTGAAAATGGCTAATTCTATTGAGTCAGCAAATTATCTGTCCTAAATTTTACATGCTTTGATATGTTTACAAAGCAAGGATATTGTTTTATGTGGGATAAAACAATTGCAAGGCGAGGTGCCAACGAAATTGCTATTATAAGCTCCTAACAGATTTATTGGAAAAGAAAGGTGCAATGCAGACGATTTATCTGTTGCTGATAATTGTCCAGGAGAAAATCGCAATCGACATCTCTTCAAAATGTTGTCTATACTTGCTAAGAATCATCCTTTTGTTAAAGGTGTACAATTAAATTTTCTTGAAAAAGGACATACTCAAAACGAGAACGATAGTATTTATGCCCGAATCGAAGCTTCTAAAAAAGGGGTTTCAATTTTTCATCCAGGCGAATGGGTAACATTAGCCGAACGGGCATGTACCTCAAGAGCATACGAAGTGGAGTACGTGAGCAAAAGTGAGTTTTATGATTTTAGCGAGGATTTTGATGGTGTTTATTCAATGATGAATAATAACAAACCAACTAATGTTGAAAACACAAAGAAAGTAAGCGTTTTTTGGTCCAAAGTTAAATCAGTTAGATTTGAGAAAGTTGATCCGTTTTTCCTGTTGTTTAAGTATAATTTGAATGAGCCGTTTAGAATATGCTTAATTGGCCAGTTACCCAAAGCAATTGGAGGAAATGCCAGAAAAAATTCATCAAAAATAACCTTGCAGCGACTTTATTACAATGTGTTACCAATAACAAACAAAAAATGTGATGGTTTGGCGAAGTAATGCAAGAGTGGTGCCAATCCATCAATATATCAACCATTTTACGTAGCACTCCCTCATGGTGACACAGAAAGAAGGGAATATAGCGATATAGATGAGTAAATTTTTGAGAGCTGGATGTATTCTTATATTTTGTTAGATTTGCCATTCTTAACACTTCATAGATTGAATTTTAGGTTTCTGTGTTACAGTCTTCTAATATCAAGTGCGGTTTTTCATTAAGGATAGTTCATGTTTTAATTATTTTATTTACGATTATTGCAGATTCAGTTGATAGCTCTAGTAGATTTCAATCATGAAGTAAATGTTGTTTGAAAATAAAACCTTAAATAGATATCTATAAAAGAAATTTATCAAGCATATATAGTAACTGTTCTATTGGCTTGGGAAGGTCCTTTGATCTGCGCTATTCTAATCTTTATTCTGCGAGACTACTAAGTCTGTCACTAGAGATATTGCCTAATCTAAAAAAAAATGAGACAACAGTTTATACTCTAAAGACCTTTCGTTCATGTTAAAAGACTAAGAATAGTGAGAATGCAGCTAAATTTATGAGAGTTTTTTATAGCTAGTTTTTACCTTAAGCTGAACATTATATTGCCAATAGCATTATCAACAGATAACTTTAGTTTTCCCTTTATTTATTTTGTGAAATGCAGACTGTTTATTGTATTAACTTTTGCAGATAATATTCTAAGATTGTCTATAACTGCGTCAGAATTCTATTGATACTGAAAAAGCTATTTTAGTCATCACTAAATTATGGTAATACAAAGATGAGCAGTGACAAATATATAGTAGTCTAGATCTGTAGATTTTTCTCAAAACTGCATAAAAAGTTCAGATTTGATCTATGTATTCTCAGATTTTGTTCGATTTTTGCTTCTTAACACTTCATAGATTGTATTTCAGATTTCTGTGTTGTATGTTTTTATTAACAAGTTCATTTTTCACTAAATATAGTTTTTATCTTGATTATTTTATTTACGATTATTACAGATTCAGTAGATAGTTCTAGTAGATATCAATCATGAAGCCAATCTTAAGTAGACTTAACTAGATTTCATCTCTAAAAGTATCTTATCAAGCATGGATAATATTTACTATTTTAAAATCTTTACCACTTTTTTCTGCACTTTTTAATCTTTATACTAAGAGACAGACTACAATGTTTAGTAGAGATATTGTCTAATCTAAAATATGACAACTGTTCACACTCAATAACTATTCGTTCAGGTCAAAAACTAACATAGTGAGTTTTTCACATTTTAAGTTCTACTTTTCTTTAAATATTATATTGCTACTATATTTTATCAGCAGATAACTTTGTTTTTCCATTTAATTATGTAGAATTAGACTTATTAACATTGTATTAACTTTCTATAGACAGTATTCCGTATACTTATTTTAGCATAGAAAAAGTCCAGTGTCTGACATTAGTATCTTTGATTGGACATAAACTATTTCCATACCAAATAGTTTTTGCTTTTGAAAAACTTATGTCCATCAAATCAAAAAAAATGGACATAAGCTGAATATCAGTTCCAATTTTTCACTGAAAAACAAATTAACTAAAAAGCTTATGTCCAGAAAGCACAAGTTGACCTCACTCAAAAAAAAAACTTTCTAAAATTTAAGCTATCAAGCTGAAAAAAATTTGTGTTCTACCAATATTTAAAAAAAACCCAGAAAGATAAGCCATAAATAAAAGGTCCTGATTACTGATAAGAGAATTCAGAAAAAGTCAAATATCTTAAAATCTCTTTTTTGGACATAAGATGTTTTGATATCCGGGGTGCGAAATATATTTATATCGTGGGGTTTTACTTAGTGTAAATAATCGATAATAGTAACATATTTATTTATATAATTTATTATTATGATTCGGTGAATGACAAAAGAAATACTCGTTCGTTATGCTACACTGTGTTTCATGGTGTGTGTTAACACCAATCTTCAGGCATATTTTTTAGTATCACTCTAAGAAAGAAAAATATATAACATACAACAATACAAAGAATGTAAAATACAAAGAACTCTCAGTCTTTACTATCGTCTTTTATGCTGCTCAATAAAAACTTGTTCATGTGACGGCATTTAGAAACAAATTCGCTACGTTTATTTAAGATCTTAGGATCATCTATGTTTTTTGTAATAAAAAGCTTTTCTGTTAAGCAGAGTTTGCAGTTTGTATTTAATTGCCCTTTAATGGTTTTCATAAAACACCACTCTATTGTTGGAACTTTCTTTTCATCTTTGAGTTTCAAAATGTATTTTGAAAGCTCTGTCTCTGTTTCATAACGATAATTTTTAAAAGACCTTTTATGATTGGCATATCTTTCTTTAAAGGGTGTCTTCGCGCAGCCAATATACATTTTGATTTCATCGTCTACGTCGTTGGTAACTGTAGCTTTGTAAATGAGTTTTGGGGTGAGACATTGCTTAACAATCTGCTTAACAATCTGCTTGTCTCTATCTGTAGAATCAAAGGAAAACATCATCATGTAAAAATATTTTTCTCTCAGATCAATATCCTTGACGTGATAGCCTCATTCAACATAAAAATCTTCTTTCAGGGCAAGCAAACACCTCTATATTTTCATAAGTTTGCAAAGGAAATTATTTTTGTAATTATTGTTCTATATTTCACCCAAAAGACATATCGTAACCATCAAACTCCACCGTTATCTCTCCAAAATGATCTGTTTGCACTGTATTACGTCACATTGGACAAAAAAGTTTGGAGCAGATAACAAATTCAAAACCCTATAAAACTCCATCACCTGCTGGATTCAATTTCTTTTTAAAATGAAAAAACATGAACAACGATACAGTTTTACTATATATTATAAACCAAGAGTGTGAAAACGAAAACAGCATAACTCGAAGTTTTAAACACTTAAAGAAAGTAGACTAGTGCAGTGCATATATAAATCGACCTTGAAAAAATTGCAACAAAAGCTTTTATGACTGAATTTGTTTGTTTCGATGGGTCTCAAGAACATATT
>JANSTP010229214.1:0-11381 GCA_025330745.1 Cladonema radiatum | reverse complement strand
ACTTAACCTGTACTTTGCTGTTGGTAACCAAACTTGGTACACAGGTAACCCAAATGGGCCTGAATATTTTTAGGCCAATTTTAACAGTTGGTTGCCATGGTAACGGCCGATGACGTCATCAAAAGGCCAAATTTGGAAAATTTTAATAACTTTACTTGCACTTTGCCTTTAGTGACCAAATATGGTACACATATACCCCAACTGGTTCCGAATATTTTTTGGCCCATTCTGACGGTTGGTTGCCATAGGAACGGCTTAGGACGTCACAACAGGGCCAATTTCCAAAATTTTTAATAACTTAACCCGTACTTTGCTTTTAGTGACCATACTTGGTACACATATATTCCAAATGGGTCCGAATATTTTTGGGCCCATTTTGATGGTTGGTTGCTATGGCAACGTCCTATGACGTCATCAAAAGGTCAATTTTCGAAATTTTTAATAACTTTACTTGCACTTTGCCTTTAGTGACCAAACTTCGTACACATATACCTCAAATGGTTCCAAACATTTTTGGGCCCATTTTGACGGTTGGTTACCATGGCAACGGTCTATGACGTCATCGAGAGGACAAATTTCAAAATTTTAAGTAACTTTACCTATACTTTGCTTTTAGTCACCAAGCTTACTACACATATACCCTAAATGTTTCTGAAAATTTTTATATTCATTTTCATGGTTGGTTGGTATGGTTGCAAGCTGTGACGTCTTAAAGATGTTTATAACTTTTATAAATTTTTTAATCAAAGTTCTTAATATCAGCAAGTGATCGCGCAGCGATCTCTTGCTGGGACTGCATCAGCAGGCCAAACCGACGGTTCAGCGTCGCGTCAACGCTGCATGCAGCTAGTGTTTCTCTTATTGTGCATTAAACAATAAATATTGCCGAATTTAACAACGTTACTATTAATAACACCTTTGAGATAATACCTTTAAATATTGCATCGATCAATAAGCATGTTCACGATTTATATAATTTTTCTGTTTTTCAAAAAATAAAACCAAAAGTAATTGGCACAAGTACACAATCTTATCTTTGTAAACGTCAAACAGGATACAACTTTCTATACACACCTACAACACACAGAGGACACATCGTGGAGGTTTTCTTGTACTTGAAAACTTTCCAACTAAATTCACAATCATGGACTAAAATAGTGTAGCCAAAAAATTTTGGGATTCGTAACTTTACTGCAATTCGGACTTTAAAGTCAAAAGTTTGAATACTGAAAAATTCGGTGCTTCAACAATTAAACCGCTTTCATGACCTACGAAAGGGGTTGTTTGGCAATTTTCACTCATTCAACTTATAGAACCCAAACCTCAAGACTCATATAGATAGATCGTTTGGTAAATCACTTTCTAACAAAACAACCAAATTTTCTAAATTTGGTTAATTTTACCAAATCTGACTTTATTGTTAAAGGTATCAATTATAATGTTGCTTTCTATACACCCCAATACGTCAAATAATTTTAATGGTAATTTTACGACATTAGCCGAAGTCACACTGAGGATTATTTAATTTAAATAGATCATTTAAATTTTTTAGAAACAATAGAAAACAACTAAAATTATAAAATTTTGATAAAAATGACGAATATTGATGCTTACTTTTGTATTTGCTCGATATTTGGTACAAAATTATGCTGAGAAGATACTTTTTTAAGACTTCGAAAAAATTTGAATAATCTATTTAAATTAAATAATCCTCAGTGTGACTTGGCCTATTACTTCTTATGAAGTTGTTCAGTAAACGTAAGCTCTGTTGTCTTGACATTTAATTTACTAAATTTCGCATCTAATACTAGAGTTTCTTCTTTCTATCAGCTAATGTATTCTTTTTTCTCTCACGAAAGTGAGAGTTTGCTGCCGCTGTTGTCAAAAATCTCTTTTTTTTCTCTTTCTGTGCCATTCACAAAGTTCGGAACCCGGCAAAATTTTTGACAGTCTTTTTCAGTATGTGAACGCCCATGCGCCTCTGTTCCGGGAATTTTAGAATCCGGTAAAGAACGTTCATGTCATTTTTGAGTATGGAGTTTAAATTCTCGCCTCGTAGCAAGCCAAAATGGCAGAAAGAAGATGGTCAGTTTTGAAATGCTTAGAGCTGTGGGCTTTTATTTATGCTCAAGGAAGTTTTCATTTGTGAAGAGCGACGTAGCGCTGGATAATAGTACTTGAAAAAAATATTTAGTGACTTAAAATTTGGTAAATATTTTATTTATCGCACATGTTATGTCTATGATTTTGAAACATATTCACATCTTAATTTAATGAAATTAACATTTTCATTTATAATCTAATTAATTTGCACAATTGTGGATGCCGCATACTTTAAACCTTTGAAGGATAGAGACTACCTTCAATTTTTCAATGTTGATTACGGCAAAAAGGTTTTATCGAAATGATTAGATTTCGCAGGAAATAATCAATCTTATTAATATGATCCACTTTATTTTTGTTTGAATACTCAATATAGGGTTTGCTTTTATTTAAAACTATTGAACTAAATAATAAGACTTGGACTGAAAAATTTGTATACATGAGTCATGATTTCATTCAGGCTTCTAATGATGTTACTTTATTGAATGTTTAACGCCAGTGAGTTCTAATGACATGAACAAATATATATTTATACATATTATACAGTATACTTAAAAAATAGCACCTTATTTGAACTTATAAGCTTAAAGGGAGTGTCATACTTAAATTCACTTTTTTAAAGTTCAGATTAAGGGGACAAGCCCCTTTACATGTTTAAAGAATCTTTTTACAAAATTGAAAAAAGATTTTTCGTTCTTGAGATATTAAGAGTTGAAGTTTTAATATTTATGGAATATATGCTTAGTTGTGATGTCATCAAAATAAATCCAATTTTCTGTGAAATTATAAATTTGAATATCTAAAAAACTAAAACTTACAATTTCATGAAATTTTCAATATAACATCCTTGACGCTTACTGAAAAAAATGTAATTGTATTTTTTTGGCAAATGTACTTAGGTAACTAGTTCTAGACCCTTTTTGAGTGTTTCCAGACCCTTTCTCAGTGTTTGAGGCAATTATTTTTGAAGTCTGACCATTATAGCTTCTTAAAAGCAGAAAATTACCACTCAGATAATTTTCCATCCCTTCGTGTCAGCGAAAAATAAAAACAGAAACACGAGAAACGAGAAACAAGTTCGAATTTTAACATTGATTTATTAATTTTCTGGAAGAGCCTATAATATATTAGATATAAAATAAAGAAGATTCCTTGAAAATTTTCTTTCGTAAAAATTATTGTAGATTCATATAAAATATTCATAATGATGTTGTAGATTTTGTATGTCAACAGTTTTTGTTTCACCTTGATGACATCGCAATTGGGCATGCCCAAAAATCTTAAAACCTAAGTATCTATTGAAGGGAAAAAGATTTTTCCGTTCTGTAAAAAGATTGTTTTTATGTTTCGAAGAATTCTTTTATTTGAGCTTAAGTTGTTCTAAAGTATGACACTCTTTTTAAAGTCCTGGTAGTTTGTCAGTTCCATTATTAGTTCAATATGAACTCAATATCGTGTACGCAGAGGTTTTCTATAGATTACAAAGCTTTATCAGGAAGTTTTTTGTGAGAGTCCATCTGCAAAGCAACTTCCAGTTTATTCTTCACCGCACATTCTCGTGCAAATCTAGTGCAGCCATAATTCATAACATTTTTTTCAATTTTTTCAATTAATGAAAATTACCCACAATATCTAAAATTACGAATAGTAGAAAATGACACACGATTAAGGGAGGAAAACAGATCAAAAAGACTACAATACATATACAATCCTGACGAATTTACACCATATCTACAAAATGTCATAAAAATTTACAACAATCTACCTGCAAGCATCATAAACAACGCCAATATTACGAATGTATAACCAAGAAACTATTTCTTTGACAAAACACTTGCAAAAAATTCCATTTAATATCACTAGTCTATTAATCCATTCTGTTATTTATTTATTTATTTATTTATTTATTTATTTATTTAATGTTTTATTTTCTTATGTAATTATATGACCGAAGAAACATTGTATTCATGGATGTGTTAAAAAATGCTTAATAATAATAATAATAATGATAATAATAATGATAATTTCAATTCTCTACACCTATTCAGGAAATTTCAAACAGCAACATCCGACAGATTATAAGGTTTTTAGTACTTAAATGCTCTTGAACGAAAAAAAAAAAAACTTACGACACAAATTTCCAATATTCTAATCATGATAAATTTCGATAGGACATGCTTGCTTTATTTTGAGATTCAGTTTTCTGGAAAAATAATCTAGATAAAGTTTCCCATCTTTTTATGATACAATAAATAATCTGTTCTTGATGAACATATAAAGAAAGTTGAAAAAAACTTGACAATGTTGAACAAAGAAAGAAAAACATTCAAACTGAATCACAAATGAAATGAAACATCAGATGGCTATTCGTGACAGAATATTCTGTAAATATTGTCATTCAAGTTTTGTTCTTCTAAATTACAATTTCATAATTATTTTTAACGCTCAGTGAAGCAAGCAAATTAATTCGATCAAAAATTCTATTAAAAGCACCTTTTCCGCTTTTTCAAAAAAGCAACCGAAATAAAATATTTTAAAAAATTGGGAGAAAATTACATCAATTATTGGAAATTCGCTAACTAAAGGTGTACTGTTCCTATTAGCATCCCAGTCAGTATCTTGTGCCCATATATTTGCATCTCAGTCAGTATCTGGTGCCCATATATTTGCATCTCAGTCAGTATCTGGTGCCCATATATTTGCATCCCAGTCAGTATCTTGTGCCCATATATTAGCATCTCAGTCAGTATCTGGTGCCCATATATTTGCATCCCAGTCGGTATCTTGTGCCCATATATTTGCATCCCAGTCGGTATCTGGTGCCCATATATTAGCATCTCAGTCAGTATCTTGTGCCCATATATTAGCATCTCAGTCAGTTATTTTGTGCCCTTATATTTGCATATCAGTCACTATCTTGTGCCCATATATTAGCATCTCAGTCAGTATCTTTTGCCCATCTATTAGCATCTCAGTCAGTATTTTGTACCCATATATTTGCATCTCAGTCAGTATCTTGTGCCCATATATTTGCATCTCAGTCACTATCTTGTGCCCATATATTTGCATCCCAGTCAGTATCTTGTACCCATATATTTGCATCTCAGTCAGTATCTTGTGCCCTGATATTTGCATTTCAGTCAGTATCTTGTGCCCATATATTTGCATCCCAGTCAGTATTTTGTACCCATATATTAGCATCTCAGTCAGTATCTTGTGCCCATATATTTGCATCTCAGTCAGTTATTTTGTGCCCTTATATTTGCATATCAGTCACTATCTTGTACCCATATATTAGCATCTCAGTCAGTATCTTTTGCCCATCTATTAGCATCTCAGTCAGTATTTTGTACCCATATATTTGCATCTCAGTCAGTATCTTGTGCCCATATATTTGCATCCCAGTCAGTATCTTGTGCCCATATATTAGCATCTCAGTCAGTATCTTGTGCCCATATATTTGCATCCCAGTCAGTATCTTGTACCCATATATTAGCATCTCAGTCAGTATCTTGTGCCCATATATTTGCATCTCAGTCAGTATCTTGTACCCATATATTTGCATCTCAGTCAGTATCTTGTGTCCATATATTTGCATCCCAGTCAGTATCTTGTGCCCATATATTTGAATCCCAGTCAGTATCTTGTACTCATATATTAGCACTTCAGTCAGTATCTCGTGCCCATATATTTGCATCCCTGTCAGTATCTTGTACCCATATATTTGCATCCCAGTCAGTATCAACGATCCAACTACCCAACGATCCATCAGATTCAATGATCAATCGATCTAATGATCTATCGATCAATCAATCCAATGGTCTATCAACCCAACACTCCAACGATTCATCGCTTCAACAATCTATTGATCCATTGATGTCACTATCTAATCATCCATGGATCCAACTGTCCGTTGATCCAACGATCCATCAGTCCAACAATCTATCGATCAATCGATCAAATGTTCTATCAACCCAATACTTCAACCATTCATCGATCCAACAATCTATCAATGCATCGATCTCACGATCCAACAATCCAAAGCTTTACTGACCCAACAAGCCACATCCATCCATCGATCTAACACTTCAACGATCCATCAATCCAACAATCAATCGATCTATTGATCTTACAATCTGTCAATCCACGGATCCAACCATCCATTGATCCAACGATCCAACTATCCAACAATCCATCAAATCTAACTATTTATCGATCAAATAATCAATTAATCAATAGACCCAATGATCCAACAATCTATCGCTCCAACGACCCAACGATCCAAAGATCCATCAATCTGACGATCTATCGATCCATTGATCCATCAATTTATTTGACACTCCAACAATCTATCGTTCTATCAATCCAACGATCTATCGATCCATTGATCCATCAATTTATTTGACACTCCAACAATCTATCGATCTATCAATCCAACGATCTATCGATCCATTGATCCATCAATTTATTTAACATTCCAGCAATCCATCGATCCATACATCCCACAATCCATTAATCCATGGATCCATCGACCCATAGATCCAACTACCCAACAATTCAACTATCCAACATTCCATCTATATAACGATCCAACGATCACACCATCGATCCAAAGCTTCAACAACCGAAAAATCCATCAATCCAACAATCTATCGATCCGTCGATCCAACAATCCATCAATCTAACGCTCCAATGATCCATCGATCCATGGATCCAACCATCCATTGATCCAGCGATCAAACGATCCATCAATCTATCTATCTAACAATTTAACCATCAAACAATCAATTGACCCATAGATCCAACGACCCAAAAATCCAACAATCCAACAATCCATCTATATAACCATCCAACAATCAAACGATCCATCGATTCATGGATCCAACTATCCATTGAGGCAACGACTGACGGATCAATGGATTGATGAGTCAATGAGTCGATGGATTGTTGGATTAAAGGAACGACATATCGCTGGATCAATGGATCATTGGATAGTTGGATGTGGGATTGTTGACTCGTTGGATCTATGGATCGGGGATCGTTTGATCGTTAAATTGTTATATAGATAGATCCAACAATCTATCGATCTAACAATAGATAGATAACAATAGATGTAGACAACATAGATAACAATAGATAACCATATATAATAATAGATAACAATAGATAGATAGATCCAACAATCTATCTTTCTAATAATTTAATGATCAAACGATTCGTTGATCCATAGATTCAACGACCCAACAATCCATCGATCCAACGACCCATCAATCTGTCAATCCAACGACTTATCGATCGACAGGGAGAACATATTTTATATATGGCAATCCAAAGAATGAGATAAATTTATTTGTGTATAGGTCTAGAGATCGAATTAAAAATCGAATTTATTGTATGACATCAGTCGTGCAATTTCATATGGGGGATTTCCTCCAATAAATCATGCTATCATAACAAGAAATTTCAAAAATCGTTTGTTCCATAGCAAGCTACTTTTTGAAGATATTAAAATATTGAATATATAGGAACTAAATGTTATTAAATTTATTTATTTTTATACTGAAATATAAATTAAGAATCCGCCCAGTTTTATTTCAATTTATTTGTCAAGAACAGACAAAAATATATATAAAATAAGAGAACCCTTCCTATACTGAAGCCTGTGTGTAAAGCTAAGTTTGCCACTTTTGGTATCTCCTTTTGCGCTCCCTTCCTATGGAATTAATTTATTGCAATAATTCCTTTTGCAAGAGAAACAACTTCTTTATGTCAGTCTTTTCTTGTGTTTTTCTTCAGTTCTTCTTGTGTTTGTTTGTTAGTTTATTATGCGTTTTTCTTTCATTTAATTTATGGTTGATTAGTATTAGTCTGCCAGTTTGCCAGTGACCATTTCCATGAAAAACTTTGGGTCCTGCTAAGACAGGTTATTCAAGTTATAACTTGTTCTCTGCGCCGTGATAGCACAATCCCTCTGTTGAGAGTTCAATGCCAAACCGCTTTGAAAGGTCCCAAAGAACCCGGAAATAACGGAAACTGATAAGCAAATAATTAACGTACCAACGTAGAATTGCCATCTTTTTGCGTGAGATCGTTGTAGAATTTCATGAAGAGTTTTAATGTTAGAAAATCATCAGGACCAAATACTACGACAAATAAACTTGAACAGCAGGAGAAAAGATTTTTTAAACACGACGATCTATTGAGATTATATTGATGTCAATACCAATAGAAATGAGCTAATCCAGGGTGATTTAAAAAATATAGTAAAATGAAAATAGTTTGCTTATTTCCTCTTGTCACTTTTCTCTTTATTTCCAAAAAACCTATTTATTTTATGATTAAAAACAACAAGAGAAAAAGTGAAGAAAAACGACCAATGATTATTCTTAACCTCTATTTTCTTCACCTACATATAATTTATTTGTTTCACTAGTTTTATCTTCCCTTACTTTTTGAAAAAAAATATAGATATTAAATATATTTGAATTTAGAGATAATCATAACATTTTTACACCACATAAAATTAAATAAACATATCTGACAATAGATTTTTTGAGTTCATAGTTTTAACGTTATCTGGACTTGGTAGGCTCTGGGTGACTTTTTAGGGGAGTATTCGGAATGCCTTGAATCTTGATTCTTTTGATGTACCTACAAATAGTCTACTAAAACGGTTCGGAATAACTTATATAGCTCTTTCGGAAAGCATCCATGCTAGCCATAACTTGTGGAAATAGGACCAGAATGGAAGATAGCTCTATGCAAAGTTTTTAGATAATGCGGTTACATTTTTAGAAGAGTCAAATGGAAGAAGAAGTCTATGAAGGTAACTTTAGGTCAATGAATAGCTTGTTAGAAGGACGTCGACTTTCTTCAAACGTCATCAAACGGAGGCATTTATTTGGGCAATAAAGAGCTTCTCTATATTTGTATTTGAAGTTACAGTCCAAGCGAGACAACCATGAAATAGAGTTGAAAAAAAAACCAAGAGCCCACAAGGATTCAAAAATTTCCGTCCCTTAGAAAACATGATAAATAAAAAGGAAAAAGAAAGAAGACGCAAGTGATCCATGACTTCACCAGGCGAGATGGTAGTAGTAACGGTAATAAATAATCAAGAAAGGTACAAGTAACGATGATACTAGCAATGACGCTAGAGCCCCGAAGTTAGGGGGTATTGAGACAAAGGGAGGGTGCAAAACGTTTGCTACCATTCCGGTAACAGGTGTATCAAGTTTCGTCACCTAAGGTTGTTTAGAACTGGAGATATCCAAGTTTTCTTAAAACCACATGATCTGTGGCGTCAGAGCCTTCAGCATGAAGTATTATTCCAAAGACTTGAATTAAACTTTTCTTTCCCTTTTGGTAAGAGTCGTACCAATTTTCGTCGCCTAAAGATGTTAAGAACTGGAGAATTTCATGTTTTCGGAAAATCACCTGTCCTATGACGTCAGGCCCCTCAGTAGGAGGTATGGAGGCAAAAAAAAAGTAGCCCAAAACTTTTCTTAGCTTTTCAGTAACAGGTGTACCAGGTTTCACCTCATAAAGTTGCTTACGACTGGAGATATTCAATTTCTTTTAAAATCACGTGACCTATGAAATCAAGGCTCTCAACATGGAGCATTGAGACAAAGGTAGGGAGTAAAATTTTCCTTACCTTTTGGCCAACAGGTGTACCAAGTTTCGTCACCTAAGATTGTTCAGAACTAGAGATATTCAGTTTTTCTTAAAATCACGTGACCTATGACGTCATAGTCCTTAGCTGCAACAAAAAGTGCCTCAAAAAATACAGGATGTCTACTGAATTAAGATCCACAATAGCGATGAAACTCTTGATAACAATTAAATTTTCAGTTTACTAGTATCTGGCAGGAAAATTAAAAAGAAATTACTATAAAAGGTTCATAACATTCATAAAACAGTCATAAAGGTTTAGTCCAATAAAAATTGTATAAAACTGGAATTTTTTACTCAAAATGAACCAATATCAAGGCTTGAAAACTCTGTTGTTATGGCAACGGTGAACTGATATTTTGAATGACTTCCAGTAAGTCTCAAAATGCCTATTAATAAATTTTGAGGGCATATGTATGTAGGTTCAAATAGGGCAAAAACTCGGTCATAGTTTTGATGGTACATACTGATTCAATTGCTAGGCAATACCATAAGAAACATATACTTTTGAAATCAAAAATTACAGAATTAAATGCAACATAATAATTAAATAAGATAAAAATCGGAACCGATTTTGTCAAATGTATAAAAAAGGACAGAAACATAAAACAGAAAAAGAATAGACTTAAATAGCACAAACATTAATATTAAAGATTTGAAGTCTCGAGAAGATTCTACAGTATACGCTTTTTTTATAAGAACCAGTAAAATCCGACCTGAGCCTGACCGTTCTTATTTTTTAGCCAAAAATAGGCTGAGATGTTTTTAATTTGTTCTTATTTACTACTGTTATTTATCAATATTGTTCTTTAAATAAGAGAATAATAAGTGCTCTTACTACTTTTTTTTTATAATCACGAGTCTCAGTTTGTTTTTAGCTTGTTCTAATTTTTTTCTTGCTGAAATTTGAGGCTCGTGTTCTTATAAAATTGTTCTTATAAAAAATGGTGTATCTTATGTAGGTTGCTATTTCAAAATAAGGTGTCAAAAAATATGTATTTAACACAAAGCTTAAAAACAACTCAATTCAATACTTTTTTTTCAAAACTTTGAGAAGTATACTTTCTAATTATATTGCAAAAAAATTTTCAAAAACAATAAGCTCATTAGCATTTCCAAGATTGAAAGAAATAATTTGTTTAGACGTTTTCAATTATTTATTCATCCAATTGATATGGATAATAATCCAAATTTATTTGTTGACTTGACATTTAAAGTTCTTCGTTATCACACCACCTTATCTCAATGGTAAAGTTTGAAATAGACAATTTGTTTGAATGTTCTCAATTTACTCAATAAAACGATATTGCTAATGTTCCCAATCAATGCTAACACAGCTAACGTCTTTTGATAACATCCCTTAATGTGTTTGGACATTATAAATTATTCATCGAAACCATATGTATGATATCCGATACTACTTCATCGACGCAATAAAAGTCTTTTGATGACACAAAACCTTCATTACGTAACACAGCAACATAATTTTTCAAAGCACAAACTTTTGGGCTAATATCCATCTTCTTCATTCTCTCACGAAAGTGAGAGTCTTGCAGCCGCCGTCGTCAAAAAATCTTTATTTCTTTTTTTCTTTATGTTCTAAT
>JANSTP010229103.1:0-11387 GCA_025330745.1 Cladonema radiatum | reverse complement strand
TAATTTGGGAATATTAACTTCTGAAATGTTTCAAATGATTTTGTAATCTTTGAATAATCATCTTGATGTTTATGGAATATTATAAATTTATATTACAAGACAGGTAATTTTAGCTCAGTCCTAGGAAGGAGTTCTAGGCACTATAATAACTCCTTGGTTCCAGTTGCTACGTAAATTTGGCCTCTAAAGCAATGTTTTTCTACGACTTCCCAGAAATGAAATGGTAGTGTCATCAACATTATGACTGCAGTTTTCATATAAGTTGAGCTTTTACTGCATAAGTTTTCAACACGATTTTTATAAAGTTTTTCTGTCAATATAAGGACTGGTGTGGAATCTTCAAAAAAGCCCTGGTGAAATGGGGTAGTCGTTCTTGATAATTTAGAAATGAATAATTTCAGCCGACCAAAATGTGAACCAGTTGAGAATGCTAGTAAGAGGTTTTTTGACTGCCTAAACTAAGTTTTCAACTACGAAGATTTGGTCATGAAAACTTCATTTTAAATCCAACTTAAGAACTAAGGGCTTTGTTTATTTTTAGAAAACTAAAAATTAGCTAAAATATCTTCAAAAGTATTCTAGGTTCATCATTATTTTAAAGAATGAGAAAAATGAATAGAAACAATTTTATTTTGTATTTTTCTAATAAAACAACAGTAAGCCTAGACTAGCTCTAGTCCATTCTTGACAAATCATGAAGAAGGAAACCGCTGACCAAAAGCATCGCATATTTGCTGTACGGGAAGAGAACGGAGAATTTCCCGACCGGTATGTACAGGAAATACTTTGTCCTTAGAACAAAATTTGTAAGAACAACTAGATCTAGTCTACAGTAAGCCATGCTCAACTTTCTTTGCCGAAAATTTCGATTTTTCCGATATTTCTGAAATAACGAAAATTGCTTTTCTTGGCTCAAGAGAATAGAGGAGATCTAGTCTAGGTTAATTCCGTCGTTCTTTTACTGATTTAAAGTTGACGACACCCTCTTGCTATTTACAACGAGACCTCCCTTATAGATCTCGAACGCCCTGAACTTTCATAGAACCTCTGCAGTATTTGCAGTGTGCATGTAGTATTCACTCCTTGGTCAAAAGGTCTCAAAAAGTGAGACTATTACAAAATATGTTAGTTACATCCGTAATATTTCTTTATGCGTATAACCTATGCAAAACGGTAATCGAAGAAATGCTAGGTCTTTTTCCTATTTCAGGTGTTTTTTTCCTTGTCTCGAAATTGTTTGAACAATTTCTAATGATTAGAGCACCTCTCTCCATGGGTCATCTCTTCATATTTAGGCTCTCCCATCCCCTCAATTTTTAGCTATTTAACCAAATTTTAACAGCATTGAGGGACAAGAGGTGTTGAGTCGGAATATTCAAAATTTCATTTTTCGTCAAAAATATGCTCATATAGACAGATTAAGTCAATTATTTCCCTTAATTATCCCGTACACAAAACAATAAAACCAAGTAAATATCAGGTGCGGTGTTCATCCAACAACTGATTTAACAAATACTGCACTGTATTGAGACTGTACGGTAAATCCCTTTATTCTTTAATCAATTTCAAAGCGTAATAGTTTCTTGCAACCCTTCCACTCTATTATAGCACTTTAAATTGGTTGGCAAAGAACCCGTGATCAATAGCCTTGATATCCTTCACTTTGAAAAACGTCTTGACCGAAAATGATAAATCAAGCGCTCCTAATTATGAAATAGATGTCTATCATCTTTTATTCGGCAAAAATACATTCCTCTTCGACCAATCAGTTAAAACTTCCTTGTTTGAAATCCATTCCTTCAAAAAACAAGGATTTTCAATGACTTAAAATTGGCAAACCAGAGCCTTTTTTACACTGAAATCGGTCGGCTGTCTAGTTTTTCTTGGGAGAAAACTTGGTCGAGTCAAGTACTGTTTTTGCTGGCCTTCCTCCATTTGTTATCACCAAATGGGAAAATAAAGAGTTGCTAATAAAGGGAGTTGTCAATAAAAACTTGCGACTTTGCATAAAATTATCTAAAATATACAAATGAAACTAGTTTATTGGTCACTGACATAATTTCATATTTCATACAAAATATACAAAAAAAGGTAAAAAAAAAACCCAAGTTCAAAAAATGCACCATAAATAAATTCTAATAAAAAACACTCGGCTTGAAGATGTAGTATTCAAGATATTGACAAAAAGTATGCCAAAGAGGAATCCTAGTAAATCTTAACCCTATTTTCCATCAGTTATTTTGAAGTGACTTAGCAATGGAGTGGAAGTAGTGGTGTGAAGGAGTCAGATTTTACACCATCCAACAAATCAAGATCAAATAGGAGTTACGTAACAAACCTTTGCATACTAATATTGTAAAATTTGACGTAAAAGAATGTGTCATAACTTTTTCGATACTGTCAGTTCTTTCAAAGTAACATCATTTGATGTCCATTTGATGTACATGCTTTGGCAGAAATAGGGATTTCCGCCCAAAAATTGCCCTAATGTTTAATGTTTTAAAGAAGTGATATTTTTTCACGAAAATTGGTTTGCATTAACATCATATACTCGCATAATTTAGTCACAAAAATGAATCTATTTTTTTTTTTAAAAAAAATACACACAAAAAAACTGGTGCCTAGTGTAAAAAGAATTAAAAAAAATTTGAAAACAAATAGAAACAGGTCAATTACAATGACAATTATCAGGATAAAATTTCTGCAAACTCCTTGTTGGGACAAGCATGTTTCCATCAGAAAAAAGAGATTGTTATGTTAGAAAATCAGTTGATCAGTAGGAAAATTAGTAACGAAACCCATAAATATCTACTAACCTAATCAGAGATATTAGTTTTCATAGAATCAAAAGAAGTAAAAGAGGCAATATGTACTATTCTATTCCAAATTAGTGAATAATAATATGAATACTCACAAGCAACATGTATTAAAACATTAACAACATAAGACGTTTTTGGATGTCACTTTTGAATGCTTTTTCGTAAAGACACTGTCCCTTTTGTTGACGGTTTGTTTTCCGAGCTACTTGTATTGTCTCCTTTCATTATCTGTGACCATGTTTTCAAAAATGATCGAACCTGGAGGTTTGTCCATTTCACTGTGATTCTCTTTAATAACAGAGCTTTCCAGTTTTGATTAAAAAGATCTAACGACAAAGCATTCCATGCCTCGATAACAATAGATCCATTGGCTATGTGTTCAATAATTATTGCTCTCATATTTTCCCCACACTACGTTATCATCCATTCTTTGTTTATTATTTTTCTTTCCTTCTACCTATATCGCACGAATAAATAAATAAAATTCATCTGTAACCATCATTAAGCCGCCTCTGTTCACCTGATTCACCCAGCCTTGTGTATATTCCAGCAGACTTTTCCTCTCGCTATTGGGACCTACTTTTGAACCCCATGTTTCAAAAGCTCCATCAGTATTTTTCTTTTAACCGAATGTTGTCTTTAATTGATCTCTTCAGGGAAAATATTATATATCCAGATATATATCCAGATCATAATTATATATCCAGATATATATCTCACTGTTTTATCTTCGTCAACAGTCAACATGAGTTCATTATCGTCAAGATTATAAAGTTTGATGGCAAGATTATGTGTACGATAACTCAAACTGAACTGAAGAATTTTGTCAAGAAAATATTGTAATACGTTTTTTGCTCTAATGGATATAGGTACTGAACTACTTAGTAAATCATTCCATTGAGAAATGAGTTCGACGTCCATAGAATGAAATTGGCTGAACATCTTTTCTTTTTCAGCTGCTTTTGATCCAGTCAAATTTATCAAATTGGAAATTTCTTTCATCAACTTTTTTTTCAAAAGCCCTTTCTTCAAGCTTTTTGTCTTTTATTAGATACTCGGTTACTTGCAGCTTTTCTTTTCTAGTTTTCTATTTCCTCCTCAAAAAAGCTGTCAAATCCTCTTTCAATTCCAGGGCTGTACCGCCATTGGCGCAACTGGGGGCCGTGCCCCCCCCTGGAAATTTCTGAACAAAAATGTAAAATTGTGCTCTTGTAACAGACCAATGTTCTTACATATTTTCTTCAAAAGAATAACTGGAAGGTACTCAGATCAGAAGAAATACAACGAAATAATGATACAAAGAAAGTCATTAATTGCACATTTCTGCTAAATTACAACCCAAACTTCTTTTCGCATTTAAGCAAGGACGTTTTTAGGAAATCTAGTTCATGATAAAATTTATACAAATTTATTTAGCTTGTTAACGAGATCATTAAGCATGAAAGCTTGAGACTTTCGAGAGCAAGAGAGAACCAAAGTCTAAAAGGAGGGAGCAGAAAGTAATTTGAAATGTTTCCATGTTTACATAACTGATTCCATGACACATTTGTAGCTAGTTGCGGAAAATGAATTTGGATTTTAATTACCAAACAAGTAACAGTCGTCAACCTTTCAGATGTAATTTACTATATTGAAATTTTGTTTCATGATCTTTGTATTTATATCACTGTTCAGGAACGTACGGCATGCGGGTTGACGGATGCAAGCAAGCCCCTGTTTTGATAGGCACCATTTTTCCAGGCAGAAAAGTGATAAAAAACAGCATCAATCTTTTAAGGGTTAGCTAAAAATGCAATTAATATACCCATTTGGATTCTGAAAAAAAATGAATATTGAAGGCTGCATGTCAAGATTAAAATTTCAAACACTGTGTGCAGTGTCCTTTTCTCCCTCAAATTCGACCCTTTTCTTATTTTTTCTCAAGGTACCCTTAACTGAATTTATTTTTCTGACTTATTCTTCCCTGTTACCAGCTTTAAACCCCCTAGATATATTGTAGGGTTTGCCATTAGACAGTTTTTATTGCTGTGGTCATTGTTAGTCATTAGTGTTGTTCTAACTTTATTAGTCACTCAAGGAGTTTGAATGTAAGGAACAAATGTTCATTCTTGAAAGCTATAGTTTCTTTGCATGAAAAAAAATTAAAATATTTTCATAAACTTAAAACTCAAACAGGTTAATGCGTATAATACAGGTATAAGTTTGTATAAGTTTGAAACTGGACCACTGCGTTTGAGTCAAGTTTTTTAGTTACGTTAATTTCCTAGCATTTTTTATATGCTGCATACTCAAGGCGCCTTGTGCATACTAGTTCTTACTTTGAGGTTAAATGTTTCATTTTAGTAGTGTAATGTACTTCTATTACATCCATATCATATTTTTATTATAGAAGAAAAGATTTTTCTTTAACGCAGAGGTTTCTTTTTATTAAGAAGAGTAACGTCAATTTTGCACATCCTTTAAAAGCGGAAAATTTAATTCCCAGTCGTTTAGCTTGCAATGTACTGCTTTTTAGCAAACCTAAAATCTTCACCAGAATTTCTTCGAGAAGAGTGTTCATCACTACCTCTGTGCACCCCCCCCTCCCCTTGAAATTATGTGCTTGGTACGGCCCTGAATTCCTCTGAAAATAACTTGATAGGAATTTCTAGGTCTTCATCGATATCTACGTTCTCAAGTATATTTTCAACAAGATGATCTGCCATGTCATGTTTTGGCAGCTTTGAGTTTGTAGTTTGTTGACGAAATGTTCTTGTTGTGCTTGCTGTGATTCTTGTCGAAAACTTTATTAATTATTCGAAAAAATCTGAATTGTAATTGGCACTTTTCAGGAAAAACAAATTTTGATTGGCTTAACTTAAATTATGCTAATTTGCGCCGAATGAATTGAATTTTATGCGATTACAATCATTGTCCCGATGAAAATGAATGAACACTCGGCAACACTCTCTCCAGCTACTATAGTAACTCCTAGGTTAAATCTTGCACAGTTTTGTCGAGGTGCTGCACATGGTCGAGACATCTTTCACGTATACAATGAGTTCATTATGGGAAAGATTTTCAATTTTGTCCTTGTCTAATGGTGCAAACGCCTTCTCAGCCATCTTCAAAAATTACATTTTCTTTTAATATTTGTTTTATATGTGCTTCCAACTCTGTGAAAAATTATAAGTCCGTCCTGTAGCGAGAAAAAAAAAAAAAAAAAGTTGTCCCAAAATGTTTTCAACGTAAGTTTATTGGTATTTTGATTTAGTTTTTCCTTTTTGTATTGCTGTTTAGCTATAAATGATTCCTATACTCCCTATTGCCATGACAGTAAAAGTATATTCATTTTCAGCACAATGACAAAAAATATTTTGACTTATTTTTGATCTTCCTTTCAAAAAATAAGTGAGAAAATTTTTCCTTTTATTTTTTCGACTTTGAATATGGCTTTATAAATTCTGCAATTTATTTTAATTTAAAAATCAATTTAAAGACCCCATTCTGCTAAAAAGCTGGTGGTCCAAAGTTGTCTAATGCATGGCCTTGTATTGACATTGACTATTATTGTATTGTATTGACTTTTTCCGGATTAATGAGAATATTTCAAAGCTTTTTGTACATTGAGTATTGAAAAAGTATTTATTTTATTTCATTGTTTGTTTTTTATAAAGCATATATGGATAGAAGAAATCAAGATCTTTTGAAGTGGAATTTGAACGGAAATCCTGTATAAGAATATTCAGTGTTATACCTTCTATATTGTAACAGGCAGTGAAAGCACAAGAAATATGAATCGAACACAAATCAAAACATAATTCATAGTTCATGCTACAGTTCGTCGCAAAGGTATTTTCCGAATCGCATATATATTGCTGACTCACAAAGGTATTTTCTGAATCACAAATCTTGCTGACACGCTAAAAAGTAATTTGATAAATCTCAAAAATATTGCACCATCATGATGTAATATTGTAACATCATGATGACTAATACAATACTCGAAAAGACAGCATAAATAGAAGACTTCAAATGACGACTTTCATTCTAGATCAACGATTAAAAGGGACTTTATAGCAAACTTTATCCCCTTGTGGTTAATTTTAACTTGTTAATCGAATACTGCGCAATCAACCAGAAGACGACGGAATACTGGAAAATATTGGAAACAAAATACAAACTTTGAGTCGAAGATATATTAAAGAACAAGACTGAATCATATTTACTGAATTGTACTGACTTTTAATACCAGTTAATAGAGTGGAATTTTGAGTTGAAATGATTGGTAGTTGTTCATCACTCTGACGTGATTCTTTGTTGAGAGTACTGAGATACTGTTCTTAAGGATCAAGTCTATAATGCTGACGTGAAACACCAATATTGTGCAGTTCCAATACGTCATCTATCCTCATATGTTTTGTCTCTTAAGTTCTTACTCTGCATAACATTTTTATCTGAAAAATAACCATGTAGAGTAGAAAATAGTTCTCCTTATGCATGTATAATCATTTTTACAAATCGAAACATTGAAGCAAATCAGAAAAAGAAGAGTTCTCTTGACTGTTAGTAAACTCAGTGGTACAAACAAAACCAATAGAAACGTTACTTTGACCGTGAACTGATTATCGAGTTAAATTGCTAGTCGGGGGAAACTTTAGTCACTTGCACATAATATTAGTCACTTTTACCTGACTAAATTTTAGTTTATTAATGAATTAAAAAATTGTTAGCTTCTTCTGTTATCACTGTTATATCAGTTTTAAAGCTTTTTTTACGTTAAAGAAAATTTAGGAAAAAATCTTTTTTCGTCAAACGGATATTGGTTTCTCAGCTCTTCCTGCTCCCGTTTGGCTGAAGCTGTATGACGCGTCAAGACAGTAAAAATTCTACTTCCCATTTTTCTGGCGTTCCCGATTTTCTGACTTTGTGGCTTCAAGAAACAGACTAGGAAGTAGTCTAGGTGCTTCAGGGTTAAGAAATATGAAAGGAAAATTGAGGAATTTTTTGCAAAGTATCAATCGGAGTCTTTTTAAATGGAACAAATTATTAGTCAAGGAAATTTTTAATTGGCCAAATTTTTAACCAGGTTGAATTATTAGTTGGGGGAAAACTCCAACCGAAAAACATGTGAGAGACTTTCGATAAGAAAACTTCTTTTCGTTTTTGTTTTTGAAATTTTTGATTGGTTTTTGGCTTGCCAATTTTTTGTTTCAAAATAAATTAACCGTTGCAATTAATCTTCAAATATTTATATTTTGTTGAAGTAAGTATTTCGGTTCAACAGGGTGTAAAGAATAGATCTCAGTTATCGATATTTAATAATCGAATTTATTTTGGGTAATAAATATATAAATATATCTCTTTGTTGTTTTAGAAAACAAATACAAAACATTTTTATTGATTGACAGAAATTTCTTTTCTCCCTACTTTCCAATAGCTACTATATTATATAGCCCACGCATCTGTTTGAGTATGACCAAAATGCAATGACGTACTTTTTCTTCATCAGATGTGTGTGTTCATCGACAGTTATGCACTTTTTACTGAAACTATCCAAATTCTTTTTCAGCCCTTAGAGGTGCTTAGGTCTCAACATTGCTTATTTTATCAGCATTTTTGAAGCAGTAGAATTATAAATGACAGTTGTGAGTGTTTTAAGCATGGAGTTTAAATTCAAGGATGAATTAAAACAACTAGGAACAGTTTTCTAAGATCAGCATTTCAGTGTTGACCTAAATTAAGAGAAGGAATGTGCTAAAATTATAAAGGTTTCCCACTCTGGTTTTCCACTTACTCCCCATCAATTTTCAGTAAGTACAAAGTGCTAACGTAGGATGACTCGTAGTCTACTTGTAGGCACTCGTCGTCCACTCGTAGTCCACTTGTAGGCACTCGTAGTCCACTCGAAGTCCACTTGTGGGCACTTATAGTCCACACTTTAGCACTCGCAGGCCTCGTAGTCTAACTCGTTGGGCATTATAGACTAGATCATTCTTAGTAGTAACGCTCCTATCTATTCATAATCATCAGCCAGTAGGAGACGTGCGTTACAATATTATAGTTATTGGTGAGTCTAAAAAATCAGTAACATTTGGTATCAAAGTACATAATGCTCAGGGATGATAATATTTTTTTGGGTTAATCTTGTGGTATGAAAATAAAAATTGATAGCTAAGAAACTGACTTTTCCTTGGCTTTCTTTCGAAATCTTGTAGCGCTGGGGGGGGGGCTCCTCTTCAGATTAATTTATGGATGAAACTTTGTACACTAATAGAGCCACTTTTTGAACATTTTACTTCAGTATCAATTCATACTATGACATGGCAATAATATGATATGGTCATTTTTTTTCAACGACAAGTTGAGAAATATCTAACTAAAAGTGAGCTAAAAGAACTTTTATTTCTTTCAAACAGCACTTTAACTTCATTAGGAGCTTCAGGGAATTTATGCCCGAGTGTTGCCACACAACAATGGGTGTTGTCATCAGGGTTTGAAATATAGTTTAAAAACCATTTTGCAGTTTAAAATAAAAAAAGTTTTTTTGTGTAAAACCAACCCCTAATTTCCACAGTAATTCTTTGAAAACCAAATTACCAAAAATTAAATCATTTAGCTATTTAGCTAAATTGAATCGTATAATTGAACATTGAGTCAATAAATATGTTCTCCATGGAAATGTTGCTAAATAAAGTTTGTTCAAAAGGAACAGGGTTTTACTGTTGACCTAATTATTGAAATATATTAGCTTTTATTCATTTTTTTTTTTTCTTTCAGATAATTCAGTGTATCGTACAGAGAAGTCACTAAATATGTTTGTGCTTTGTGTGTAGTTGTATTCAAATCTGGATAATAGCAATGATATTCTTAATTGTGATTATTTCTTGATCCCTATAGGAAATATAATTTTATTTTCAAATTTTCAGATGCTTTCCGTCAACTGTACTCATATTGTGAGCATGGTTTTCTTAAGTTAAACTTCAAATTATATTGTACCGAATATGGATATTTTAGTGCAGACGTGCCTTTTGTCTAGTTCTGGAAAGATAAAGAGCTACTGAAAAATCAGAAGAAAAGCGGAGAATGTCAGTTTTCTAAAGCAGCTGAATAAATTTCTACAGCAAACTAAAAGACAATCTCTGCCTATCAATGCTACCCTAAACTATATAATTGGAGGACATGGGAGAGGTCAATAATGGTGGTCGTTTGTTTATGGCCCACAAACCCAATTTCCAAACATAACAAATTGACAATGTTCTTGCTATCATTGACGATGCTTACCATCAAAATTTCTCAAAAAGGTTCAAAGATCAGATGATTGAAAGACGTGAGGGCGACATTTCAAATTGTCCAACACCCAAATCCCTCCCATTTGGTTAAGCTGTACTTATACAAAAAACTGGAGACCAAACTTCAAAACAATTTGTTTTACTTGTAAGTACTGTATAAATGTAATTAGGAAATGTTATGACAAAGTTTAAAATATGATAGCATGTGAAAAAGCAGATAGTAGCTGTATTTAAGCCCTCTCCTTTTTCAGTACTAGCACCTTATATTGAGCAAAAACTCTTACTCTTCAGAACTATCTAATGTGGCTAATCCCCTGGACGTAAAGCACCAAAAAGCGACATGCAACCGAAAATAATTGAAAACTAGGCATTTTGATGTATTGTTTCGATGTGTAATCTGACCAAACCTTATATGACAAATTTGTAATATTGGAAAATCTTTTCTGTAAACATCATGTTTTTTGAATACTCTAGTAGCAAGTAATACAAGAAAATTATGAAAGCATGGTGTAATCATGTTTTGCATGAGAAAATACATGTACAAATTGGAAAATACACTAAGTTCCTACTGTTTTTTTTTTCCAATTTCACCTGATCTCTTTACATTTTATCACTTTTTCACCGTAAAATCTCAGAAAAAATTTATTCTATATTCTGTTTTAGAGTTTACGATAAATGTAAAAAGAATTTGGACAAGAAATATTTTCTATGTTTGTGCAACAAGTACGTATTGGCTTACTGTGAATATACAACAAGCCAAAAAGAGTTTACAAAAACTCTGCCTTTACTTAAAAATAATAATAATTCAACTTTTCTTTCTTGAAAATCAGTAGTCAAAAGAACGATTAAATAAATAAATTATCGCTAGTATATTCCTGAGTAATTGAATATTATTAGCTAATGAACATTGCATCTCTTTGCGGTTCCAACTGCATACTCTGTGACGTTTAACACTAGCCCAATTATTATAAGTTCAAAAATTCATTGATGTTACATAAGAAAAACTGAGAATTCTCTTATAAATTGTAAGTCCAGCAATTGTGTCTATATACTAAATTGATAATTGTATTCCTTACAGTATGTCTGCAAAACTATTCAAATGATCAGAAAGAGGTTCAATTTACATAGAAGTCATAGCAAAAACAACAAACTTTCAGCATGTAACTAATTAAACAGCAATGTCAATACAGGATTATGCTAAGGCTCTAAATAAAAAGTCTAAGTCTTAGCTTACTTCAAGCGATGCGGCAGACCTTCTAACAAAAGTAACAATGTTGCTAGTTTTTTGACTTATAAG
>JANSTP010228992.1:0-11387 GCA_025330745.1 Cladonema radiatum | reverse complement strand
ATGTAGTGTATTTTCAAACACTGTATTTTTTCCGTATTTTCTCGTATACTTAGGAAATAACGGATTCCGTTATATTCCGTATTTTGAGGGTAATTGCGCAGTGATTAATTTTTGTAAAATATATCCGAGAAATTATGTAAAATATATTGGTGTTTACTTAGATGAACATTTGAGTTTTGATGTACATATTTCATTTTGGTCAAAGAAACTGAGTCAATGTATTGGTATTTGTCTTCAAGTGAAGTCTGTAAATCTATATATTTTTCTTTATTTTACTCGTATTTAATATATGGTTGTCTGCCTTGGCATTTTGTTTCCCACAAACAAATTGAAAAGCTTTCTGTTTTGCAAAGAAAGGAAAAGCAACCAACAAGGATTTTGCTGACAATGAGGAAAAGGTCATAATTTGCTACATATTATGTTATGTTGTGTTTTTTTAGAGACAAAATAAAATTTTCATACCTGAAATGATTCTCTTTTCAATGGCTAGTTCTTTTACGACCTCGAGTTTTTATTTTTCTATAGTATGCACCAAAACTTTTTCCAGTACACACAATATTTTTTGCACATCACCACCTTTTTACACTATTATTCAGCCTGAGGATGTAAAGGAACAAAAATCGAACAAAGTATCTCCCTCATGCACACAAAGTGTCCCCCACTTACATGTTGAGCTAATTTTTTCTTTTCCATAATAAATGCCAAATAAAAAAAATTATGGCCAACATTTTCTCAGCGATATTTCTTTGGCATATAGTTCATGAATATTGTCCTGTGTAACTTGACCTATAGAAAAATTACCAATATCCTATGCACCACGGATTTCTTGAGATAGAAGGAGTTTTCTCTATGCTCTTTTTTTTTTTTAGCAAATATAGAATTACTCTTCATATGGTTTCATTGATGCGAAACAATATTAACTTTTTGACGTTACGTAAGACCTGTTTTATACGCCGTGCCGAACCGAACGGTGCAGAGGGAACTTCCTTTTCATAAAAAGAAAAAAAGTAGTCCCCCATTTTATAAAGCCGTGCCATTCTACTCTATATGAAAACAAGTAAGCGAAAGAAAATAATTGACAAATTTTGTTTATGTCTATTTTTTATTTAATTAAATTGGCGTAATAGATTAAGTGTGAATATTAAGTGGTCTTTAGAGACTAATCAAATGCTTTAATTAAAAAGAATAAAAAAACAACAACAACAAAAATTCCAGCAAATGTCCAAAGACCCAAAAAACTGCAAAAACTGAAAAGAATTTCACAAAACCTTTTATCATCTCTCAAATCGCTCAAAAGGTCCGCACAAAAGAAGATGTTGAAAAAATTCTTAATGACACAATTCCAAATCTAAAAATAAGTAAAATAAGCATCTTTCAAACCTTCAACATGGCTATCCTTTTTGAGGATAATCATAGCTTAAATCATGCTATAAAACATTTCAACCCAGCCCTCTTCGTATTTCAACCCAGCCCTATTCCCAAGAACGTAAAAACTTAAGGCACACTTACTGTGTGAACTGAATAAGCATTGACACTGACATCAGTGATATAAAGTAGACACTAGATGATCAAAATATTGACTACGGTGACTTGCATCGCCTTGCGCAAAGTGATGACGTTCCAACCACTTTGATTGTATTCAAACCCACTACCCCACCAGCTGTCGCTGTTTCTAAAAAAATAAAATTTGATAACATAATCTCTGATATCAGAACGTTTGTGGAAACAGACAATCTAGTAAAAAGATGTGGCAAATGTGACAGCCTAGAACACGCTACTACTTCCTGTAAAGCTAGAAAAACCTGTCCTAGATGTGCAAAAACAGACTGCGACATCAAATGCGTTAAGGAAAATTGGAATTGTATTATTTGTGGTGGAAACCATAGTGCTGCCTTTGAAGAATGCCCTAAATACAAAGCCAAAATTGCTGAAGCAAAAACACTTAAAATCCAAAGTACGTATGCTGACATCATTAAAAACAATATGTTAGAACAAAGCAAAAAAATCAACAATATTAACAACAACATCATTACTATTCAGCAAAACCGTGCCAAACTTGAAAACATTAATCTACAATCGATTGGTGAAGTTATCGTTTCTGCATTACAAACGTACGACGGAAAGAAAAAACTTAATGAGTCATTCTGAATAGCATTTTGTTTCGAAAGCTATCTCCATAATTTTACATATTAATATCACTCCCGAAAATTTAGTGAAACCACTTAGAGAAGGAGAAATCAATATTACAAAAATCCCAGAATCCAATATGGGCAGAAAAAAATGAACGCCACCAAGTCGCTGAAGGTGATATATTTCAATGCTAGATCTTTAGATAAAAAAGCTCATAATATTCAGGCATCAATCATTCTAAACAACACTGACATTTACCTAATAAACGAAACTTTTCTGAAACCAGATACAAAAATTTGAATTCAATGGTTATAACATTTATAAAAAAGATAGACATGCCCAAAAGACAGGTGGGAGCATTCTTATTGATGCCTTTGTAAAACTAAAAATTTTATTTTTATCATTTCAAAAGTTGCTTCTTTTCAAGACACTCAGCCCTGAAGTTGCTTATTTTTGAGCCTATCAAGGGCTAGTTGCTTATAAACTGGTCGCTTATAAAAAAGGGTACATTTCTTACTTCTCAACATATTTGCTTAGCAACTAAGAAGCAACTTTGAAGTCTAAAAAACAATTTAAAAAAAAGTCTCTGTGAGGTCTGACCCTTGATCTTAGTTGCTTATAAAAAAAAAGTGATTGTTTTTTTTATCTTCTGTTAACATTGTTATTTTTTCGTTTAGAATATGGCCATCGTTCACCCCTTGTCATGAGGATTCGTGAAGGCGATTTCTTTCCAAGTTTTGTCAATAAAACTATTTCTAAAGAAGTCGCCAAATAAAAAAGATGCGCAATTTAAAAGTCGTATCTTACTTACCCAATTTTTCAATTTCATTTCCTTTTATAAAGAATGTGTGACGTACACACAATTTAGATCTAATTTTCCATCAATAATTAAAGTTTTCAAATTAGTTAGGAACGCTAACGTCCAATATAAGAAAGAATTACTCGATGTTTTTTCGGTAGAAAACTTTGCAAAACTGTAATCTAATGAGCGTGAGAGCCACACAATTGAAAACTGCAAAGTCTGTATTAGTGAATACAAACGTTTGTCGTTAATGTTCCTGATAACGTCTAAGAAGTATAAACGCAAGGTTGAGGATATCTGAACACCCGTTACCAAAGAAACGTCTCCTTCTCCCTCTCCAGAAATTCCGAAATCCGAAAAGATTGCGGTCGCAAAGATTGTCACTGCTGACATAGAGAATCAACTTAAATCAACAGCAGTATCAAGGTAAAAAACCTCATAAGACCTTAGTGAAGTTTATCCAAGTGCCAGTCTTAGTTAAAAACGTTCTTTAGCCAAATATTGTTCAAAAAGTTTCTTAGGTTTTAGACGATTAAAAGTTCGTAAATCGAAGAAAAAACTACTTGTTTTTTTACTATAAGAACTACTTTTTTACTCTTTCCTACTTTTTACTTACTTTTTTACTTTGGTACAGTTATACAAGCGTAATGAAAACAGGTTCCAAAACATAGAAATGGTACCACAAGATCCCTATGTAAACAGCTCCCCATCACCCTCATAAAATAATCGTTTGCTTCGTATTTTTCCAAATTAACATGGATCAAGAAAAATCGGAGACACTGCGCGAACTTTCTTTGAAGAAAGAAATGTCAATTGAAGAACTTATAGTGGACTTACACAAAACAAATTTAATCAATGCTACAGATGAATCTGACGGTAAGCGACTCGAAAGTGAAATCAGTTTCATGATGGATACCATTATGAACAATTTACAACAATTAAAACACAACATCAAAAGTGAACTTAAGAAGTTTGTTAAGAAATTGGCGACCAATCTGGCGACTTCCAGGAAATTTGAATTTCGCACGATGGTTGAAAAAAAGAATTGCAGTCGATCTCGTTCAATATAATTTTAATGTTTGTAAATAAAATATTAAACACGTTACGTGAATCTTGTACTGAAAATTCGGGAAAAAAATAAATAAACAAGGCTGTTCCCCTTTAAAGAAATTCTTTTTTTTTCGTTCCAGAAAATACTTCCGTTACAGGAACCATGCAAACACGAGGTCAGATATGTAAATTAACGTTAGAAGCTGAATTACCTTAAAAAAATCTTTTACAAAATGGCATCGAGTGCAGTTTGTTTGGACGAATATAATTCGACCAATTTGCATCCATAGGTAAACTCATACTGTGAGCATTCGGCATATCGCTGATGCATGTTGTCAATAATTGAATTGGACAATATTAAGAGTCCGCTATGTCGTGGCAATGTTGAGAGACTCGTTCCCAACTACGCAGTCATGGAGTGCGTAGAAACACTCAAGAAAAAAGAAAAACAATTTCGAAAAGAACTATACGCAATGACAAGAAAATATAAGTTTGTGAAAGGGTTCCTTGAATTAAAAAAGAGAAAGATACAGGAAAAGTAGACTCCAACGAACTGTAAATAATCGTTTTTTCATGCTTTTTTTTTAGGATAAACTATCTTTCTAAACGAACGAACTGTAAATACTTGTTTTTTTTTGTTGTTTTATTTAGGATAAACTTATATACGATGGTTTTTCTCGCTAGATTATAAATACACGTTTTTTATACGAGAAATGTTTTTGCAAATACTCATTTCAAAACCGAGAATAATAGTAGAGGTTCGAAATTTAGACAACATCAGACTGTAAAAGGTTTTTTTTATTTGAGAAACATTTTTACAAATTTTTTTATCTCAAAACCTCAAAAGTGGGTGTTCGATTAGACAAACAGAGTTGTCATTCAATTAAACAACTATATTTATTTAAGAAACAGTATCGTCTTAAAGTGGATATTTGATTAAGCAACGTTTATTTAAGGGTCAGTGTTGTCTTAAAATTGTCATTCTATTAAGCAAACAGGATAGGAGATTCCAAATTCCACAATTTTTTTAAGAGGATGAAATTACTTCTTCATCAACTTGATCATCGACATATCTTATAATAATTGGTTTATCAACGTACAGTTTCTTTTGTAGTAAATAAAGCTCGTATTCTTCTTGTAATCTTCGACAATCGTATATTTTAAAATAACGTGAATCCTCCTCATCTCTCACTTTTGGTGTGTCCTTTCCCCAAAACTCTGTATGTACTTCATCAATCTGGTATGGTTCGACTTCCATGAAAAGGGAATATCGAGCGACTTTTTCAGGCTCTAAAACCTTTTTCCCTACTCGAGGACACTCATGTGTTGTGTCGACTTCTTAAGAAAACAGCTCGTTGTCTTCATGGTAGTAGGCTACCAACACCATCATGAAATGATCGTACCTAGCGCAAGCATTAGTGGAGATAGCTACAACGCTGTAATTATGAATTTTAGGAATAATAAGCTCCAACACATGGGGTCTTGTATTTCTCGTAAACTATTCCCATTTTGTAAGAGTTATTTTTGAATATAAATGTTTAAAAAAGGGAAAGACCTAAATTTTATAGGAATTTTTCTGATCCTAAAAGAGACCCAAACATGGGAAGTCAGATTGGATAAGAAACGTGAAATTCCATTTTTAGGTTTCATATTTCATTCAAAATAAAAAGATGTTCTGTCGTGTCGTCAATCAAAACAAAAAATATGTCAGTTTTAGGTTTTATATTTCAAAACAGCAGGACGAAAAAAAAAACAACTTTTCAAAATTTCGTCATATCATATATTTCTCGTTACAAAAATCAATACCAATTTCCAATTTATAATTAACTCTATTATGCAGGAAAATCTTATCAAATTTGCTACCAAACTAAGTAATGTTTTTACGGAGCACGACACGGTCACCATTTTCTAAATTCACCAACGTATATAACACACAGCAATCATCCGAAAAACGAATCGATGCTTGAACAGTAAGCGAAGGTAAAGTCGAAGGTAAAATAGCGGAAATTGTTTCTAAAGGAGATTCTAACTGTAATACTTGCTTGGCTTTTTCGATATTGTTCTTGTAAAAGCAAATAAATTCGGTCATGCTTCAGACACTGGTAAATAAATTCGTTCGAAGCGATCAATGAAATTGATTATTTCTTTGTCTAGTTCATGTCTTTTTTCCACAATTTTGAGCATTTTTCTCATTGGGTCATAATAGGCAAATATGTAGTACTTTGAACCTTCTTTTGCGATATAACCTTCTTCTTCGTATCTTTTCTTTGAAAACGAATTTCGTCAACTCTGGCTAATATGGCTTCCATTATTTTTTCTGAATTAAACTAGGTAATTTTAGTGAATTTGTTTCGTGATCCTAAATGAGAACCTCCCTACCAAAAGGGTTTTTATAGGTGCGTTCGTGTAAATGTGATAGTTCCCAAAAAGAAGAGTCGCGTTGCTCCAAATGTTAAAAAGGTTTCCTAAAAGCAAACTTGACCTTTCCACCAGCGTATGCTTCTGCAATTTGACAGTCTTTTTTGTCCTGATTAAAACAGTCTTCTGTTGGTGTTGCAGTGACAATATCGTCAAAACGAGATTTTTCTTTGGTATTGATGCAGCAAATAATACTTTCAGTTTTCTACTGTTGGAAACTTTTATGAAAATGGTATCGTAACAATCTGCACGAGCCAAAATCATGGTGCTCAAACATTTTCGAACAGCTGTCTCCATTACGACAAATCAAATCAATTTTCCCAAGTAACAGCAATCAGCATTTGAAGCATTGTTAAATGGACCGAGAGAATAAATACCGTGCTTTTAAAATAGAAAAACAGTTCCTTCCTTCCTTTGTATCTCCGAATAAATTCTGATTGGCTGCTATAAAATATTTGTTTTCTATTCATCCTCTTAAATACAGCTATGAAATTTTTCTCCTTAGATAGGTGCTTTCCCTGAGAGAGATGATGGTTGACGACGGGGGAAAATGGCATATATGGGCAAACTTGTCTCTCCGCAAAAAATGTTTCTTGCCCTTCTTTTGAAATCCTGTAGCCCTCCCTTATCCATTTCTAAAGCAATGTTCCCATTTCCTACCTCCAGGGTCACGCCCATTCCATTTCCAGAAAGATACCCATTTCAACTGTTTCGGTTGAAATAGGCACTCCACTGCCCTACCAAACCCATTTCTGTCCAAGCTTGATTTTTTGGCGGGAAAACAATTTCGACACATACGCGTTTTCCCCCTTCGTCAATCATCATCATATGTTATTTACAATTTTGTTTTTATTAGTTGCTTGTTCAGATTTTGTTTTAAATATTTTATACTTCAACAATTGTAACGTATTATCAAAGCTTTGAAATTAAATCAATATATATCAGTTGAATAGACAGTCCACTGCCTTAAAGAAACACTAATACTCTATATTGATACCAGTTATTAACTACATTTTGAATATCTAACTTAAAAAAACTAATGACTGTCATAGATGCCATTAAGCGTGTGAGGAAAATTCGTAGTTTATGAAAACTACTGTGTATCTATCTTGAAAAAAAGTGACAATTTCAACAACTTTCTCCACAATTTGAAGAAACCGATCACCAAACCTTTGATAGAATCTTGTAGACTTTATAATTTTGAAAGTAATATATAAAGTTTCTTGTATCTGTATGGTGGGGAGAAGTTTTTTTTCAAATATTGTTTATTTCCAAATATTAACTTAGACCTATTGACATCTAGTGGACCGTGTATAAAAATCATCAGACTAGGTAAAATTTTCAAGCGTAAAACAAAGGCCTCGAAAAAAACATAGAAAATATTTTGAGGAAAAAACACCTACTATGAAACCACATTTATTATGTACAAATACTGCATTAATAAATGAACATGATTTCTACATGTATCACATTAAGGGGAGGTTCAAGCTTGCTTCACATCTCTTCAATCAGACTACAGACAGCTTTCCTTATGAATTAAAACATTAAAATGGAGATGCACAAGCTTGATCGCTAAAAAAAACATGACAGACAAAAAATGAGAGACTCTTAATGGAGAAATAGCTCAAAATTACCTTTTTTGTCTCTCGTCTACGGAGGAAAATTCCTATCTTTCATAAATCTATTTCAAAATAATCTAAAAATTGACGTAAATACTCATTGACTGGCTTAATCTCTTGGATACAAATTATAAATTTCTACGAACCATCTTTTAGATTTTCCCGTTGACAGTAGTCTGCGTATTTTTGCCTGTCAGAAAAAGGTTTACGTTATTGAAAAATGTAAACGTGATCATTGAATTTTCAGGAAAGCTGTTAGTCTATTCTGGCAACTAAGGTACCCTCTATATTCATTCTTTTAAAGATAAAAAATCTTGAAAAACCCATCAAAAGGCCAATACAATAGCAATTTCTTTATTAGAGTAGCTACAATACCATTCTGCATTCCATGCAATATACACCAAAGATCTTCAGCATATTGGTGCACACTGACTTTTGAGCAAGATATCAAGGACAGTCAACAAACCAATTTTTTTATCTTTTAGCAAAAGCTTTCTGCTAACTGGCTGACCCCTCCCCCTCTCTCTCAGCAGAACAAAACATATTTCAGGCCTCAAAATTTACTGGTTTTCCGATTCTCCTCCTGTTTCCTTGGAGCAAGGTTGATCATAACCGTCCATCAAGGGGTTCAGTAGAATTAACTAGAATCAGCTGGGGGTCGATAAGTACTTAAGGGGATGAAATTTTTATTTAGTTTTTTAATGTATTCAATATTTGTTTCATATTTTTGGGTTTTCAAGCAATTTCTTTTAGTCACTCACTCCCCTTGAAAATGAAGTTATTCCATCTCTTGCCCAAAAAATCAATTTTCAGGAAGTTCCATTCCCTCTTAAGAAGGGGAATCAAACTTTGTGAAGGCGAAAGAACCTATAATATTTAAAATCTACAGTCATTATTAATCTTCTATACTTTGCCTTCAGTAACCAAACGTGGTGGTTCTAAAAGACGAAATCGTTGAAGAGAATCCTCGCTTGAAAATTTTTTACTTATTTTCTCAAAGACCAATCTAGAGATTATAGAGCATTGAATAAAGCTAAAGGATCGCCCAACGATTCGGAACTGCTTCAGCAGGCCAATGCAGCTAGTTAACATAAATCATATACTGTAAAAAAATAAACATAAATTTTTCATTCTGAAATTGAAACTGGAATGACACCATGGTACCATGTTAGAGTCAATTTAGAGAACATTCTTACCTAATAACTTTATTTAAATCATAATGATACATTTCACAGAAAGAATAAACTTAACGTCCCATCAGACATAATACTTATACTTTGATGCATGCCACCGTAGATTTCAGGAAATAACGTATTGATCAAAAAATCTTTTCTTTAATTTTGTAAACTATAATGCTAAACCGCGATTCCAAAACAACCATTTCACACCTTACTACATCATGTTAAAATGCATAAATCTTGCATTTAACATTTATACAGTGAATTCCAGAGCAAAATGATTGCATAGGTGTTTTATTATTTCCATATATTCTTTTAATCGTTAATTCAACAGGATCCCTTAAATGCTTGTGATGTGCGTATAAATATTTTGTTCTAGTAATCACGTTTTGTGATAGAATGAAAACTCTTTGCACTTACATCAACTTTTTATGTTCCCTGGCAGCTGCCTGCTGAAACTTGACATAATTTTTTTGCGAGAAATATCTGAACGTTTGTCTAACATGACGTCATTCCTATTTTATATAAATTCAGGACCTTGAACCCTGATTTTTTTAAAACAATTTAAACTTATGTGATTGCCTATCTCGGTTGTCTTTATATAATCTCTTTGGCTTCTCCAGAAAAAATATTCTAAACTTATTTTCAAATTTTTTGCATGTCAAAATAATGTTCAGCAACAAATTTTCTTAAGCCCTGAAAATAATTCTACAAGAGTGTCGACCAGCTTGCTATATCCACTCTTTTTTGGCCTTTCCCATTTTTCAGTTTCAAAATCATAATAATTGGCAATTTTAAAATAACTTTCAACATCAGCAGTCAAATTAAAAAACATCTTGTTTTGATTAACCTCAGGAGTTCTAAAACTGTAGTATCAGAAAGTACAATGTAACAGCAAGCGGATGGTGAAATTCTTGACATCGTTAGAATAGCTTCTTGCCTTTTTCACTTTCTTGAAATATTCAACGAGGTCTTCAGGAAACCTGTGCGAGAGTGGTAAGCAAGGTAGATACAGATTTTTAAAATTGATGAAAGTATCTTCTTTAAAAGACAAACCACTATGTCGAGTATTTTGAGAAGTAGGAACAGAAAAAACTCCGTTTTTGTTGTACCATATCTCATTCGCGTATAAGAACATACTATCACAACTTATACAATTTGTATCTCAATAACCAGTTTTTTATTAATCTATGACTTTCGACATCACGAACCCTATACTCGTATTTAAAAGTGTTTCTCCATCTATTGCTGACATCCTCTTAATTGCGTAGTCGTCTCACTGCTACAACCTCCAACGTTTTATTCTTGTTGTAGTAAGTCCTCTTCTGTGTAGTTGTTTTATCGACCAATCTCAATGCTTCGCTCTTTTTGATTCTGTATGAGGCTACAAGCACCCTATCATCTATTTTCAGGAGATGAGGCACGATTATGTTCTTTCTACGTTCGTCTCTTTTCCTATCATAACGATTCAATACTCTGTTGCTATCGTCGATCTGTCGTCCACGCATGATCTACATCGCAACGAGACCCTCTTTTCCTTTCTTAGCTACGTTCCACATGTCCTGAGGAGAATACCCTCGGTATTTTCCCTCGTTCGTCCTCTCGTTGATCGCTTTCTGTGCATTTCTTAATTTTTGTAAATACGCCACTTTCGATAGATTTGCTTGTTTAGAAATTAGTTTCTTAATGTCTTTGATTCTCTCTTCGGCATAGAATGCATGACCCCCGTTTTGACGAGTCGAAAACCATGTGACACCGAATCTTTCATTTAAATCTTCTACCCTATGGTTATGGAATTCGGCCCCTTTGCCGCTGTGAATTTTTACAGTTCTACCTCTGGCGTCTATGGTATTGTAAAATTTTTCGAGAACTCTTACTACACTTTCTTTAGATTTTCTCACCATCGGATATATGAAAACACCACTGTTGAATACGTCAACAGCGACCAATGCGTATTTGAATTTAGACTAGATCTAGTCGTTCTTACAAATTTTATTCTAAGGACAAAGTATTTTCCGGGGGGTCATGTCTCAAAAAAAATTTTTTTAAGCGAAAAATCCATGGTCACTTTCACCGAAAAAAAATAAAACGATTCATCTATGATTTGAATGATCGGAATATACAGTAAAAACGCCCACGGAAATGTAAACATTTTTTAGAGAAAAAAATTCTTTCAAATAGAAAAAATAT
>JANSTP010228881.1:0-11389 GCA_025330745.1 Cladonema radiatum | reverse complement strand
CAATTTATTACCCAAATGTTTTTTATGAAATCAACACCAAATTATCACCCAAATGTTTTTTATGAAATCAACACCAAATTATCACCCAAATGTTTTTGATGAAATCAACACCAATTTATTACCCAAATGGTAATTTTAGTTATTGGTAATTTCACTTTACATAATCCTGGATACTCATAAAAACTTTTTTTTTTTTAATATCAGCAAAAATATTTTTGATCATTAATCATTACAAATCATTTCATCTGAAATTCAGCATGATTATCATAGAAGCATTTAGCATGAACATTCCAGAATTTTCCAGTATTGTGAAGTGAGTTAAATCCCAATATTTTGGGTAAGTCAGAATTAGACAAAAATTCGCATGATGATGGCCCGCCATGTAAAGATTTCAAAAACAAAGAACTGGCTCCTGGAGTGCCAAACCTGTGATGATGTCATCATGCATTGTTGTATGAATTTACAAGCTGGAAAAATAGCCTAAATGGGAAAAATTTGGGGAAATTCAGCCTCTAAAAAGAACATTTTTCCGCTTTTGTTATAAATCAGTTATAAGGAACTTTTCCAGAAACTGAAAAATATTCAAATACAGTTGACTGTAGTGAATTTGCCCTATTACAACTAATTTTTAATGATTTTTGAACAAATATTTACCCCACCCTAGGATTTACTCGCCGCCTGCGATTTGGATCAAATGTTTTACCATTTTGTCCCCCGTAAAAAGTTTAAAATAGTTACAAAAAATAATTTGTGTACGTATACTAGAACAGGAGCTATCTAAAAAAGCGTAGCATATGGGATACATTTATCCTTTCAATCCCCTGGCCCTAACAAATTGGCTAAAATTCAATACATTTTGGGAAAGTGTCTGTTAAAGTTATTGCTTTTTAAACTAAGTCGAAATGAGGTATTTCCAAGTCAGGTACTCTCGAAAAATTTGACTCCACGTAGTACATCAATAGTAGTGGATAATTTATTTCAACCAATTTATTTCTTAATTATTTCATAATTTCTTCTGTATTCCAAAAATTGGCCTTAATTGACTGAGCCATTTTAAAGAATATGTTTACGTTTTGAATAAGGTGTTCAAGGTCAGTATTGCCTGGTTTCTTCACGTTCTATGGTTTTCATAAATTTTCGTTTAATTGATTGTCAGCTGTTCTTAATCTCAATTTTGTGCTGAATGGTCCTGGCAACCTTGCCAATCAAAAATTTTACAAAGCAATCTTTGGCACGGGCATAAGATATCCCAAATCTGCCAAATTGGTGTTACGTTTTACACTCTTTCAACTTAATTTGTTAAAATGATGTGTTGGGGGTGGGGGCAATCAATATTAAAAAAACATACTGGACGACTTGTTACTATCAGAAAAATGAAAACGGTATTTCGATATTTTGCTGTTTCAATCACGAGTTGAATAAATAAGTTGATTGACATAGATTTTCCACTAGTATTGCTGTTGCTGCCCGCAGTCAAAATTTCGCTTAGCTAAGTTTCTAAAACACCTGACTTGGAAATATCTCGAAATATTTCGACCTAGTTTAAAAGCAATGACTTTAACAGATATTTTCCACAAATTTATTGAATTTAAAATTATTTGGTACAGAGAAGGGGGTGAAAGAGTAAATTTACTCTACTTGTTAAACTTTTTTAGGTAGCACCTGCTCCACTATACGTATGCACATTATTTTTTGTTACTATTATTAACATTTTATGGGGATCAAAACTATAAGGTATTAGGTTCCAATAGCCCAAATAACAGGGGGCAGTTCAATTCTAGGGTGGGGTAAATTAGTCGAATTATTTTTTTCAGTTCCTTGAAAAGTTCATAATAACTGATTTATAGCAAAAAAGGAAAAGGTTTCTTTTTAAGGACTTAATTTCCCCAAACTTTTCCTATTTAAGCTTTTTTTTCCAGCTCGTAAATTCATAAAACTATGGATGATGACGTTATCACAAGTTTGGCACCCCAGGAGCTAGTTCCTTGTTTTTGAAATCTTTATATGGCGGGCCATTATCATGCGAAGTTTTATCTAATTTTGACATATCTAAGTGCTGGCATGTTCATGCTAAATGCCCCAATTCAATGCTAATCATGCTCAATTTCTGATTAACCATTTGCAATGATTAATGATCAAAAATATTCTTCCTGATATTAAAAAAAAAAAAGTTTTTATTAGTATCCAGGATCTTGCAAATTGAAATTACCAATAGCTAAAATTACCATTTGGGTAATAAATTAGTTTTGAAGACATTAAAATGGCGGCATGTATGGTTTTTTTATTAACATCATTTTTTGAAAGTGTTTATATTGTTCTCTCAACATTTAAAGTTTGAATTTCAAGAAATGGTCTACCTTGGTTCACCGAGAGTTTTGTCCTACCTTTACAGTATATTTTTGTTAAGATTTACTGATTATACATATATTTAATAATTTTTTTCTTCGAAAAAGCAAATTGGATCACCTAATTATGTTCTTTCTAATGATGTGCAATTTTTTTCATTTTAATAAAGTCAAAATTGGAAACCATGGCTCAATTCTGGTCGGAATAATCTATTTTTTTGTGATAAATGTGGTAGTATTTCATATATTTCTAGAAAATAAAGTGTCTGAAGCTATGACGTCATCACCGTAAACTTGTGGCGTCATTGTATCTCAACGATAGCCAAGATCCCCATTATCTTGCGTGAAAAGGTTTTCGCATTTTAAACACCTAACTTTGAAGTTATGTTGCCAGAATGAAAGAATATATTGAAAACATTAATGGTAATTGTAACGTCATAGTTGCAACTTTAGAAGGTCGTAGCATCTAAACTATAGCCCAGTACCCCTTACTGTTTTTTTTAAAAAAATGATCAGCATAACATTACCTTTCCATTGATGTACTAGTTTTCAACTTTTGATGAGATTCATTTACTCTCGACCCACAAAAAAGGTCCTTAGAAAAAATGTATACTTCAGCATTCAAAATTGGAGGCCTCCCTCTCCCATTTCGATCAATAAGGTTTTAGGTTAGGCAATTTGTTAGATTGCTAGAGCTATTTCGCTGTCTATTGCATTAGCTTTTAATAATGAACCGAGTTCGGTCTCTTAAAGGTACATTTCCGCCGAAAAGTTTATTGCATAATTCGGTAGAGTTCTAAATTTTGAGTAATCGCTGAAAATTTTGCTTAAAAACTCCATTTGGTTGTAGAGTTATGAACTCAAAGTTGTCAAAAAAGGGCCTTTTTTCTTTGTTTACATCTGTGAATGAATGAACTTTCTGTGTTTTTTCTTCTTTTTTTAAAAAATCAAATGTTTATATCTCGACACACATTGCGCATTTTTGAACGAAATTTTCGGAATAAGGACAAAATCCAATTTTCTATTAAATAGTAAAATAAATTTTTCGGCGGGAATGTACCTTCAAGAGTTGACAAATAGCGAATAAAATAATTTCTTTTGACAGCGTCAAGATTTCTTTATTTCCTGCTTGTCCTTGAATAAAAATTTATCTGCACCGTGTTTCTGTCCAGTTGCTTTCAAAAAGTTTAATAATGAATATACTTTTTTTCATTCATTTCAGAAAAGCAAGATTGGAGGTAAAGGTCAGCTCTCTTCTGGTAAATTTCTTTTCATAAATATTGCAAAATGTTCTTTCCTTAGGATTGCAGAAAAAGCTATTAGCTAAAGCTTAGATCTGATGTTTTTAGATTTATTCTATTTTTCTAATTTACTTATTTTCTTCATGTTGTATTATATTTGCTTTCAGTTTTTCTTACTAAAGGAGAAGTCTTATGCATATGTACAGTTCTGCACACTTTCTTCCTCAGCAATATAACTAAGATTGCGTTTAATTTTTGAACGAATTTTTGATTAGCAAAATAATCTGAATTATCAAATTATTTGCTATTCTGTCAAGTTTTACAGTTAACTTCTTTTTCCTTTTGCAGATGCAAATGTGACAACTAGCGGAAGGAATACTCCAACAAAATCTGCTTCAGTAGGTTTATCATGCATTTTTTCCATGAGATTATTATTTGCAAAACATGCTCGAAAATACATATTCATTATTCCTACTTCGCAAAACATTTTGTTTTTGCAAAATATATTGGGCTTGATTTGTGATTTGGGTATTTATTTTTTTTCAGATATGCAGCAAATTTCTACAGTGTCAAGTGCAAGACGGGAGTAATTGTACCAACTCTACTAATATTGTTGGTTTCAAAAATTTAACAGAGTGTGTTTGTTTTTATGGAAACTTTTGTTTGACTGACGATGGAAAGGAGAGTAAGTAACATAATATCATCACCTAAAATGCATGTAGTACTACTCAAGTGAGCTTCTGCACGCCCAGCGGCGGCATAACGGGGGGGGGTGAGGGGGGCGCGCCCCAAGGCGCAGGACCTTAAGGGGGCGCCCTCTTTCTTTGAATAAGTTAGAAAATGGGAAAAAACTAGTTCGAAGGCAGTAAGAGGCGCAAAATCCTGTTTTTGCCCCCGGGCGCAATGAAGGCTTGTCTCGCCACTGTGCACACCTTAATTGAAAACATTTTTAGGTGTACCGTATTCAGGCTCACAAAAATTAAACTTTTTAAAAAGTTCGGCTTCATTCACTTTTATCGTTACAGTAAAGAACTTGGCGAGGGAAGGCAATGCAACACTTTCATCTCTATACAGAAAATATTATGCATGGATGGCCATTGATGGATATCATGGTCCTGATACAAATCTTGCTCACACTTTGGATGAACTCCATCCTTGGTTGCAAATTGAGTTGGACAAAGATTCTCGTATTTTCAAAATTTTTATGAAAAGTAGAGAGAGAGAGTTTTTCCGATTGCGTATGAAGTCACTTCAGTTACTTATTGGAAACTCTACTTCATCTTACATTCCATGTACAGATTTTTTCAATGCCACAGAAATCATTGACATCCATATTTTTTGTAAACAAGAGAGTATAATTGCACGGTTTGTAAAATATTGGATCAATGCTTTTGAAGAGTTAAGTATACACGAGGTAGAAGTGTATGGATATTACGTATAACTGAAACTCATATAAAGACTGGTTTGCAACCGGAGTAATATTATGGATGCATTTTCTATCTTATCCTCATGTCTGGTTTGATATTTAAGAAACTAATTAGAAATATGCTTTTGATAATATTCAGTCTTTGATTTTGCACTACCAGTATTTATCAAATCTGAGACACATTATGGTCGAAAATGTTGCAATTGTATGAGAAAAGTATTTCAATTGTGTTCAACTGATTTGCAGGATACTTTACGTAATTAAGTAATCACAAAAAAATGGAGACGTATTGATAGATGACTCGGAAAATTCAATATAGTCAAATTCTGCCGATATTATTGTATCTTCCGTGTCTTAACCCTACTTGGGCCGGGGGCATTTTTCACCCTCCCCTCTTGTAGTTTTCCTAAAATAACACATAAACGACAAATTCTTTTTGCATGAAACTTTTGTGGGTTTTAAAATATTTTATTGTGACCAGATTGCCATAACTATTTTTGTAAAAAATTTTTTAAAAAATTGTAGTTCTTTTATCAAAAAGAGCAACTAAAATGATGTAGAAATGCAAAGTTTCACCTTATATTGACAATTAGAACCAAAACTATTACCAATTATGTAAAAATAGGTAAATTTTGGGCCGCCATACGCCGTCGCCGAAAAAGTATGATGGCGTCATCAAATTTTTTACGGTACCAAATACCTAATATGATCCTAATACAATCCCTCAAAGTTTCATGGCAATTGGACATGTAGTTTCTGAGTTCGTAGCGAAGGCGCGGGGGGGGGGGGGGTTGAAAAATGCCCCTTCGCCCCCGGCTTTGGTGAGCCCCGCAAAAGCGCTGCCTAAAACGGGTTAAAGCAAGTATTTATTTGTAAAACATTCCATATAAAATCAATATTGCTGTTGTTGTCTCTTTTGTTAATTATTCAATAAGCTCTATATTACATTCTGCAAGACATTCGGAATTCATTGGCAGATTAGAAATGTATTAGTTATCGCATGCCAACTTGAAGTGCAGTATGGCAATAGTTCAATACATTGAGTTATTTTAAATTCACTCTATCTTTTCACAAGCTCTCAAGCGAGGGAGCATAGCAGTTAAAATGAAAGAACGAGAAACATATTTGTCACATTGCACTCGAAAGATACAAAGAGCTATCCGAAAATCGGATCATGCTATCTTTCCTGTCTTGTGAGATTTTCAGCTTGGGGATATCAAGTTGATGCCTTTGACGTTGATGTAGCTAAGGATGTCAGGGTCATACCAAGGTATAAAAGTCAGGAGAGGCACCAATTGCATACAATTCCAGTAGTAAGCCAAATTTACGAGCAAGCTAATAATGTAGTCACACAATTGTCACTCGTATGCGATTTCTATGGCATTACTATAGGACCTTTAACAGGAGTAAAAATTAAAATAAATTTCTCCAATTCATGGTCCATTCGTGGTCCTTTGATTTTCTGTCCGACAAGTAAAATCTACTATAATACATTTATTATACGTGGTCTACTACAATACAGTAGGCCATATTCCATAGAGGTTCCACTTAGCTATCGAGCGCATATTGTATTTCAGAATTCTATGTTAAAAAAAGAGTTACCTCTAACCCTAATAACTCTCCTCCCTGCTTCACAAAGAACTATAGCTTCACAGTCACTCTCTATTTTTTAAACACTTCCCTTTAAATACGACCCTTTAAAAACTTTCTTTAAATACTAATGCTGACGATAGCCTTCAACTTGTTTTGGAGTACAAAACAAAATGAGGACTAAAAATGTCACCTAACGTGGTTGGGGAGCGAGGAATCTTTTGCAATTCAGAAGCTCTGAAACAGCTTGTTTCGCTGATTTAAAAGTTGGAATTAAAGCGAATTTATAAAGGAATAATAGAAAACAAAGGAATACATTTCATGGCGCGAATTCATATGCCAATTTTGACAGAAAGCAGCAGGCACTTTTATTAAGTGGAGGCAATTTGTGTGGTTCCTTGGATTTGGTTTTACAAACCTTTGTTGTTTTACTTAGATAAGTGGAACTCTCAGTTAGTTTAGCTTCAAATAGGTGGAACCATCTTTTCTTGGTCCAAAGAACAATATTTGAATATCAGTTCGGTTGTTTGTTGCAACATACGATTCGATAAGTGAAACTTTTTTCAGTAGTAGGAGACTCCACTCATAATTGGAACGTTCGATAATGGGAACTTTTTTCCCGGTTGGAGACCCCCTGTACTGTCGGCCGTTTATTTAACCTCTTGTAGCCTAACCACGATGGATTAGAATAGATTAGCCACAGTGGAGCAATATATTTGCTATTCAGACTGTTCTAACATCTTTTTTTTTTTTTAAAAAAAAAATATATAATGTCAAAGCAGATTTACCCTTAAAATTTTTATTATTCCTTTATCAATTTTGATGGCATCAATTTGTCACAGCACAATCCTCTGGAATGATTGCGATGCGAGTTAAAAAGAAATAAAATATAAAAGAATTCTATTTCAGAGTTATAATCAATAAATACAAGGAAAAAAATTTCTTCTTTAGGTAATATCTTTTATTAACTACTTAAAAGCAAAATGACGTTCAAAAAATTTTTTTGCTCGTCAACTTCCGGGGGGGCACGGCCCCGAGTGTTCCCCGCCTGGTGCGGCCCCAGATGTTCATGGAATAGGCTCTCACCCAGTGAGTAGATAATAACCTGCACGAACGTTTTACCTGCTAGGCTACGTCCATTTAAAAAACAAAGCGTTATTCAGTGATTGTGTTACTCAGTCCAAATATATGCCAGTCTCCTCGGATGCTTGGAAGAAGATAATTTTCAAATTTGATGTTATTATTACCTAGTAATGTTATACCTGTAAATAATTTTATACAAGCAGGATTATCAACTATGTAATAACATAAGTTTGATTAATTCAGTCTTCGATACTACCACTGATTCGGATTAGAAGAGAATTTTAGAGAATATTCCGGAAAGATTGTTATCCGAACGGTAACGCCAAATTACGTCTATTATGCTACCTGATTCAGTGACTAGTTAAATGCACAAACCCCCTCTGGTTTGATGTTGGTCCAGGTCCTAGTCTTAAAAAATTTTTATTTTCATTTACTGTAGTCCATCACTTTTGAAGTTTAGACAAAACGATCCATAATTTTTATATTTCAATTGTCCAAGGTATTAAGACATTTCTGAGCTCCTTCCCTAGTGGTGACCCCTGAAAAAAAGTAAGGAATTTTCTTCAGAATGTTTCAACATTGTTATAGTAAATAAAGTAAAACTATTTTTCAAGCATACTCGATCGATTTCCCAAAAAGAAGAAGTACGTTGAACTTCTACAGTAACTGTAGAACTGTAGTAACTGAAGAAGTAACTGTTACATGAGGAACTAAATTTTAAATCTCGTTTATCGTGGAAGTGGTAGAAGAATAGTCACAGAAGCTGTGATATGAATCATGGAGTTTTAAATTGTTTTCTTCTCTACAGTATTAACTTGGGAAGAAGGTCAAATAAACCAACTGGTTTAATGATGGTGAAATTTAACGTCAATTTCTGCAAAAACGTCTTATCTATTGGTAAGATTTGGCATCAAATGCTTAGTTTCATTAATATGATCTTGATTATACGGTATAAAAAATTAATAGAAACTTATTTGAACTGATGAGCTCAATAAAAATAAGTCCTGTTAGTTTGTAATTTTTTTTTATGTGTTCAATATGAACTCATTATGGCAAGATGTTTTCTTTTTAGATTTGAAAGCCTTTTAAGGAAATTTTTCGTGAGAGTTCACCTGCATAGCAGCCTCTAGTTACTTTTCAACAACTGTTTGTTTACATAATTATTCGCAATATGATTTAAATGCCTACGACGATAAGTGACTTCTTTTTCTTTTTTTAAAAATGATTGACATAAATTAATCTTTTCGTTTTTAAATCAGATTTTCAACCAATCAGAGAAAAGCTGACAATTTTTCTTTCATTCTTGATTTATTATTTATACAGACTAAAAATAATGATCTGTAAAAAAATACTTCTGGATGTATCTCTAAAAGAAGAGACTTTTCGAAAAAAGTTATAGCTCTTAGTATACAGTGCCTATATGCCGTGAGAATCCAGAAAAATCCAGCCTTAACAGTGCCCCTTTAAGATCTGTCACATAATCCAATTGATATTTATAATATAAGTAAATTTTCTGCCAATATCGCAATTTTTTCCTATCTTTAGCCCAATTAGGAAAAAAGTATATTTTCTTAATATCCTAAATTCTGGAGATTATCTAGTGCTGTGTTATTTTGTTGCAAATTATGATTTAAAGCAACTATTTGCTTTAGTTTCGTAAACAGATGGGACAACATTTGCTTTATTAGCTGACATAATGCTGGTGAACTCTTTACTCAACGTCTATTGGTATACTCTGAAAACAAAGTCAATATGGCAACAAAAACGTCTATAAAAAATTACTTAGAGGAAAATCAATTTGATTTTTCTGGTCCAACCATTAATCAAGTGTTTTCAGATAAATATTAATAATTTTTCGTGTTTTTAACATATTTAACACCAAGGAAAGGACTATTTTTTCTACAAAATATGTTTCAAAATTCAGAATGAAAAAGAATCAAAGACTTTTAGTTCTTTTATTACTTTTCATTGGTATGACTGATAATGCATTCGCAAGTTTCTTTGATATGTTAGAAAACATCCCTATAAAGACGCAGATTCATGGCAATTGGTGCTTCCAAGTAATGTAAGTTTTCATCTTGTTTGTTTTCTCGACGTTCTTTCATCTCTAAAAGGGATTAATTAGTTTTATCGAAATTTTTCAATTATATAACTGAGATTTGGCCAAGAAATATTTGTGAACTATTTTGAAGCTAAGTACAAAACTAACCGAGAGACAATTTTCTAATACTAAAAATAATTGTTACCCATTTTTTTCTTCTGAATTTTTTCCCGTCTACATGATAACGTTTGACAAGTGGTTACCGAATATAAACGAGCGGTGAAAACTTGCAAGCGAGTTATAATTCAACATTAACGGCTGATTAGCGTATGTAAACTTACATGTAAACGAGTATTAAACGGGTACAAATAGTTATAAATGAGTGAAAGCTATTGAAAATGTAAAACAGACAGGATGAGCATAAGTTGAGCTTTGTCAAAACACATGTATACAATTGACAAACCATAAGAGCGAAGATGAAAACAAATTGAAAGAATGCAATTGAATCACGCTTTTCACAAAAATCTCAAAAATATCTACGTTTGTCTAAATTTTTGATATATTGAAGAACAGAAACACGAATGAAAACGTACAAATATGTAGGAGAAATCAAGTATTTAGATAGTTTTTAAGAACCAAAAAAACTTTAAAAATTTCTTTTGTGATAAATTTTGCAGGAGTGGCAGTCATTTTCCCTTTTTTTATGTGGCTTAAGCCTTATATCTTTTTTTGGAAAATCATAATATTATTTATAGAAAAATAAAAGTTTTAGTATCATCAGTCATAGTTACCCAAGAAAGTCACATGGAGAGAAAAAAAACTAGACAACTGAGTGCCATGTTGAGTTACTGAACACAATACTTAATTTTTGTTTATTTATTTATTTTTTCAATTGATTTAGTTTTTTCAATAAGTGAGAGAAAGTACTTGAAAATACGGTGTAACTTTTAAAATTGAAATTGAAAGAAATTGCGTCTCTGTAAAGAGTTAGTTTTTATTTATCTTCTTACATCCTATTTATCTTCCTACCTTCCTTATCTTCCTATTTATCTTCCTATTTATTATCTTACAAGCAGGCTTACTTGTTTCTAATATTTTTAGACACTTTTTGATATTTTTTAATAGCTTACTCAGGCTTCATTCCTTTTTAACTCGTTTTCGTTTGCTTCATTCGATTGTCCCCGTTTATATGATTTTGGCATTGTCATGTGTACAATTTTTCTACGATTCTTCATTCATGCAGTTTTCGCTTAAATAATTTACATATGTAATCAATGTAACAATCACCTGCTGTGCCCAGCAGAAATTTTATTTGACAATGTATAGTATGGTTTTTGTTAATCTGACTGCGTTTTTTTCCATGACGTTGTTAATAGCTCTGGGCTAAGGGTATGCATGCTTTCATAATATTTTTAAAGAGGATTATTTTTTTGAAAACCTTTTGTCTCTACAAATTAAAAAGCTAATGTTTTTAAACCTATTTGAATTAGGGTTTTGTGTAGCAGCTCTAACATTTTCTAGCCAGAATTATTTAATCATAAACAGTAGCAATGAGTATATCAGCTGGGGAAAAATTCTGATAATCTGAAATAATATCGTTTACAAAAAATTCATATAAAATGTCAGTTTCAGTTCTCGACATCCATAACAGGCCAATTGAAAG
>JANSTP010228880.1:0-21063 GCA_025330745.1 Cladonema radiatum | reverse complement strand
TTATTATTTATTTGTTATAATAATGTTTTATTACTATATTTTTATCTTCATATCTATTTTTTTATTTAATTTTGGTAAGAATAAAGAGAAGAAAAAGAAACGGAAGAAAAAAATTGAACATTCAAATGAAAAGAATGTAAGTAAACTGTTCGAGATTTTATAATATTCAAATATTGTGGACATTTGACTCAAAATGCATCATAAAATGGTTGATTTTTGACAACGTTTCTTGTATTTCCCTCTACCTTTTTGTATATTCTCAATTGTTTAGTCAGCACATTCAAAACTTGATGGAGATGACCAGAAATACGATGAAAACGAATCGGTGAGTACTTGATGCAACTCAAGAGTAGTTGAATTTGAATAATTATACTGTATCCTTGTGCAGAGTTAGCCGTTAGAGAGAAATTTTTAAAAATCAGATTTTGCAAAAAAGTAATTCTTTCCTTCTTTCTCAGAAAGCTCTTGGTATTTTGAAAAATATTAAATTAAGGAATGTATATTGAGTTCATTCACTCTAGAGATTCTTTGAAAGGTTTTAATCTTGTTCTGAAAGAAAAAACGTTTAGCAAACGACTGGTTTGAGTTTGTTTAATTAATGATTTTAATTTAATTAGTAATTAATTATTGTTTAAGACCTTTCTGGTACTTAATGGCATATTTTATCAAGCTGAGAATGCCTTTCAAGTGTAAACACTGTTACTGGTGAGTATATGTTCAAACCTATTCACCTTATTCAGTTCACATTGTGCCCCCCCCCCCCTTCAAAAATGTGTTTTAGTAAATTTTATGAAAAGTCACTAAGTTTTAGGTAAATAGTCTTTATAGTTTAAAAGTGATGAGACAAAAACTACCAGGGAGGCACATACCCCAGGGTGAATAAGGTTAAGAATGTTTTGAAGTTTTTGGCTATTAATCTCTTTATTTCTCAAAAGGTTTTGTCATTTATATCTTATTTGAATTTGCCTTTTTGCAGGTCAAGAAAAAAAGAAAGAAAAAGGAAAAGAGTGAAAACCTTGATAGCAGTATTGACAAAAAATCTGTAAGTTGACTTTATATGTTAAGTGATTTATCAGTAAAATAATGTAACACGGATAATTCTTTACTGTTCGGAAATCAGTTCGGAAATTTACAGCTAATTTATTATGACTTCAAAACTCTTAGGAGTGAAATATGGTATATATATCAATTTTGCAATTTAATTTTTCGAAAGTTTTCGAAAGAGGCAATGATAAAATTTTTTATTCTTAAACTGCGTTATTTGACCTTTGCCAATTTTGAAGTATCGTCTTTTTATTGCCAATTAAATTTGAAATTCTGTTGCAAAAGATTATTTTCATTACTAGAAATAGATATATTACAGTTTACCCACTCAACTTTTTCTACAGAAGATATTTTTTTGTGGGTGGTAACAGAAATTTTGTGATGTTTCGGGGCTAGAGAAAAATTTAAAAGAGAGAAATTCTACTAGCTTCACTGATATTTGGTTTTTTATACTGGCTCTACAAAGCAAAAGCTGAAAGATCCATTTTTACCTATGAAACAATACATAATTTGGTTCTGGTGCAATCCTACACCAGAAGATAGTTTTCATATAGTACACTGTTTGTCTTCATTAATTATCCTTACATACGTTTTATGCAACTCTTGATGTAAAAACTTTCTACAACCACCTGGGTGTAAGGACCACTAACTGTTGATCCAAAATCATTATTTTGGATAGCTGTGTACTGATAAGTGTCGTTATATAATGTTAGTGCTGTAGTTGTAGTTTACTGGATAGTGCTGTTGACTCTCATCAGAATGCTTCTAGTTTAATTCTTGTAGAGGCATGATAAGTTCATATGAAAATCTGGCCTATGACATTAAATTTATTGTTAAAACCTTAAAATGCAGCCCCCAAATTGGATTGTGTGTTTTCGTACTGTATATTTTCTTTTTTACGTTTGTTCATTATTAAATTTTTGACAATATTTTTTTGTGTGGACAGGAGAAGAAAAAGAAGAGAAAGGAAGTATTTGATAGTAGCGGTGATGAAGAATCAGTAAGTCAACTATTTTTGTGTTGATGAAATTTGACAGAAATAAGAGAGAGACATGAGACATTTTAATACTTGGTTTTCTAATTAATGACCAATGAAAAATTTTGTTGAGAAAATAAACGTTGACAAAAACGTTTTTTACGAACAAAATTATTAAAAAAGAAATTACATAGTCGGTTTAATTTCAAGTATCCTCAATGCCTTTCAGTCAATTTATTTTGAGGAGAGTCATCACTCTCTCTCTCTCCTCTACACTCCCCTAAAGTGATTCAGGAGAGTGATTCATCACTCTCCTAAAAACCAAAGGTTTCCAAATAAGTCTCCTAAAACATATAGATCTAATGCAAAAACTCATCCATCACTCTCCTTAAAAGAAGCTGAGGAGAGTGTTTGGCCACTCTCCTGGTATTTTTCGCAATAAAACCTCTGCCTTTTGAGCATATGAAAAATAAAATAACTGGGACTGTTGACAGCATTTTCTAATTTTTTTAATGAATACCTATAAACAAGTAAATAATTGAGCTCAATATAGATACGATTTATTTCTCATAAAAGGTGCATTAGATCAAAAAAGCATGTTTCTGTGGTAGCATGCTTCTTATATTTCAACGCGTAGCAAATACCTCACAAGAGAAGCATGAGCATTTTACAGTCATAGATGATTTTAATTGATCTTGGAAATGCTAGAATTCTTTTGAGGCTTTTTAAGCAGATTTTGGAATTTGAAAAGTTTTTTACCAATTTTAGTTCTTTCAATGCAAAGTTTTCAATGCAAAATTCAGTTTTTAAGATCATTAACTCTTTTAATTCTATAGATAGAAGAAAGCCATATGAAGAAGAAGAAACTGAAGGGGAAAAACGAAGATATAGAGAACAAGGTCAGCTCAATAAGATGGTTTTGTGACCTTTGTTGCTAGTTTCAAAATTTTGGCAATCTGTTTGGGTAAAAAACAATGGAATTTCTTATAGGTTAAAAATAGCACCTAATGGATAAAAAAGATGCAAATACAAAGAAGCCATTCTAGTGAAAAAGTTTGTTTGAGTAATCAATTTAATAATGAAATGAAAAGTGAGAAGCTTCGTTATGAAGTTTGTATAATTTATTTTCAAGATGTTTCAATTACCATCCATTTATCATCGCCAGTGAAAAAAATAGGAACGTCAATCGAATGAATGGAAACATCTTGAAAATAAATTATTTTACACACACTTCATGATTAAGCTTCTTAGTTTTCATTTTGTTTTGAAAATATAGTCAATATAGCTATGAAAAGTTTTTTAACCAAATCCAAATTGAAGCATATTGTTTCATTTACCTAAGAAGCTTTTGCAGTTTACCATGAAATTCCCATTAAATTTCTTTAAATTTTATGAAAGTGTCCGATAAGAGTCCTTTTTTGATAGATTAAATCATATCTTGATCTTGATTTATTGTATTTTCATTTATCTAGGATCTTCAAGAAGTAAAGAAAGAAAGGAAAATGAAGAAATGCCACTCTGGTGAAGACAAAGAAACAGTAAGTTGAATTTAAAGAATAACTTTAATAGTCTTAGAGAGTTATGGATGTACGCATTGGAAAATTAGAAAGTATAGTTAGAAGTTGGAAGTTATTAAAGTATACCTCCTCAGGTTATTGTAGTATACAACACACATTATAATACATCAATGAAAATTATCATGCCATCTATAGTGCATCTTTAAAGTGCCAATATCAGGTGAGTCTCAAAATTGAATAAATTTTGGCACTAAATTTATCAGTAGAAATAATATGTATTAGTTTTAAATTTGATAAGCTCATTATCTATCTGGTCATTTTTTATTTGCTTATGAATGATAAAACATTGTCATGAATTTTTCCATCTTTACATTTTTTGAAATTTTTTTATGTCTGTAGAAACTGAAAAGTTTAGCCTTTATCTTGCTAAAATTGAAAGCTGCAAGATATAAGTATTATTCTTTTCTTACCTTAAACATGTTTTAATTCAATGGTTTTTTTGATCTTATAGGATTCGAAAAGCCTAATTAGAGAATTTAAAAATAAGAACATGCATATTGATAATAAGAATCGATCACCAAAACTTTGTCTTACCAACGTTTTATCAAAACAAATAGTTGTTTCTTTATTTGACACAGATGATGAAAATGTCAATCAATTTCCAGATAGAAAAGAATTATGTATATTTTATTATGGACATACTGTCTTACAATTAGCAAAGTTGCCCTATAATTTATGCACCTGTCTCAAGTAACAGATGCTTTTCCCAAGGCACTTTTCTCACGTCTCAAGCAAGACAAACAATAAGCTGAAACCCTTGCATTATATTTCATAAATGGTTCTGTTAATTGTGCCCTCTATTTGTTTTCTTAGCTAGTTGATCGCTGCTTTGACAATTGTTCCATTTAATTTTCTAGAGACATTTTCAGAAGAATTATTGATTAATTGTGTTTCCAAGGATAAAGCCATGAATCAAGATAACCATTGTGTTTATTGTAATGCAATTGTATTTTAGCATAATCAAAAAATCCAACCAGAAAAAGAAACTTTACTGAAGGACTCCAATATTTGCGAGGAAAATAAAAAACTGAGTAGTGGGAAAGACAGAAGAAACTTGTCAGCCAATAACAAAATACCTATGGAACAAAAGATTGTAGTTTTGGAAGATACTGACGATGATTGTATTACCACCACCAATGAGGGAAAAAAAAATGGATTTGTGAGTATCGATTAAGTTTTATAATTTGTAATCAATCTTTATATTGACTGTCAATATTCTACATTTTAAAATGTAAATAATATTAAACAATAAATTATGTATTTTTTATTTCCAAAATTTTATTTTCAGTTGGTTTCTGTCCCAAGATAAATGTCTCTGAAAATCTAATATATTTCACCTTTGGGGCATAAATAGCAAGTAGGTTTTACATTTGTTAAAGACTATACCCTGGAAGTTTCTTTAGATCATTGGTTTTGACCCCCATCCTTAAAGAACTATGGATTTATTTTCTCATATATCACATGCTTCTTATTGAATAGATTTTTTTGTTAGTCTATGAAATAAAATAATTTTTAATTACAATATATCTTAGATATATACCAAAAATAAGTAATTCTAAAAGCATCATGACATCATCATGACATCATGACAATTCTTGACATCAATGAGTTTTGCAGAAAGTTCAAACTTGGTACTAAGAAAAAAGAGAAATAAATCAACATACAATTTAATATAAAACAATTTCCAGAGACTCTTCTGGTGCTGCAATTCATATGCATTACCTGAAGATGAGTAATTATCTGGGTGGTATTCGTTTTGTTTGTTAATAGCTCTAGTCATGGGAATTTCAAACCTTTTTCAGAGATTCTCGTGTAGAATGGCATTTTATTAATTCCAGTGGTCAAAATAAGGAAAAATTAGCCATCAGTCACTTTAAATTGGTTGCCAAAAATTATCTTTGAACATGGAATAAAATCAGTGTTATTATACTAAATATGAATTATTTCAGCATAAAATGGTCTTATCATCTAGCACCAACATAATTATTTTATATAAATGTAAAGATATCCTAATAATCAATATTGACCTTTCGGACATTTTTAACTTTTTTGACAGAAAACTTGGGACATTTTTTGATTTCAGTTGGTTATTTTCCGATGTCCAACCATCATTTTAAATTCTTTGGTGACGGCAGGTTGAAAAATTGATCTCTCAAGATCTATGCTATAATAAGCTAAATTGGCAACACTGAAACTTGAATATGATAAAATATCACAACAGATAAAAATTGCATAGAAGTATCAAATGCATGTTTCAGACAGTTTATATAACACATTTTCGTTGTACACACTTGCTTGATGGGAATATTTGTAAAGAAAATTTTGAAAGATCGTTGTTGTAAATTGAAGCCAATTTTTTCCTGAAAATACATAAAGAGTGGTAAAATATTATTGCAGAGCTGGAATAAATAAGTTATTGCAATAGTCAGTTGGAAGTACCAAAATACAGAGTTTGCCCGTAAAAGGATGTAAACCAATAATGTAATCATTTGAGATTTCAGATTTGAGAAGATGATGTAATGTTTTGAAGTGACTCTCTCTTGATTGAAAGATATTTCAAATTGAAAGTCTTTTAATTGCACGATGGCGGAATCTTTTTATTTTATTTCAAGAGAAGGCTCTTAGCTATGGCATGAAAATTTTGGCATTTTTTTGAACGTTCCATGAGGAAACATTTATGATATCTTTACATTTTGTACATGGTTAAAAGCAAGCAAAATCATGTAGTGTTTGCAGTGCTGCACTTGGATAAAAAATGCTTTTCTTAGCTATCAAAGCAATAGCTACAATACGCATACTAAATAATTTATTTAATATGCGTATGTTGGCCTTTGGGCCAGACTTTTAGCGAGCTAATCTGGTGAAAAATGAAACAATACAGTGTCATGGCAATAACTTATTGTATTATTAAAGTTTAAATTTTATATCAAGTTTGTGACAGGTGTTGTAGCTACAGTATTAAAATATTGTACATTTGGCTACAGGTCTAAAGAAAACAAGCCTTTGAAACAGATGCCCTGAACAGAACTTTTACCAACAACCATACTTCCAGCCAATATTGATCTGAAAATAAATCTACTGATCACATCAGGGTTGTAAATGTGGCTGTAGATTAAAACAAACATCAGTTAAGCAGTTCCTTTTTTTGTGAGGTGACTATATAATGTCTGTTTTCGAGGAATACGATATGTTTGTTAGTTTAATTGGCATTCATTTGGAAAAACGCTTCATACAAAAAATATTTCAATTTGCATTATTACTTTATATCATTATTATTTTACAATGAAAGAACATGAAAGAAATGTGTGTGAACACTAAATAATTTCCATTACTTTTCCAAGATCATACAAAACGATTTTGCCAAAGATATTTTCATGTGCTCAACTTCATATAGTGTATATGCTTCATAACTATATATGTCTATTGCTCAGCCTCCCAAGGATGTATAATGTTCTAGTTTTTTGGCTTCATTCTTATGGCCATAGAACATTTCAAAAAAAACTTTTGTGCTCTATCCAGCTTGCTTCATAATATACTTGAGTATATAAGAGATCTACTTTAAGCTTGATTTTCTCAAAATGGAGAATATGGATATGGACATAAGATCTTTTAAAACTTGATGTGCTAATTGTAACGTTAATTTATGAAATATAGAATTACTAAAACAAGGATTCATGATGTCATACTTACGATAATACAAGCAATGAAGATGGGGAAATTAAAAAAAAAAATTTAAATTAGCAATTTGGACGGCCATCCTGATATTCACTTTTGATTTTGTCCTGCAGTAGAAAATGTTGATAAACAAAAACCTTTATAGCTCAAGACACAAGCATTCTCACAATGCCAATTGTATGGAAGATTTCTACTTACAGGCGGACTTGAAAAGTGGTTTTGCTGGTCCTGTTCCTTTTTTATATATTTGCCAAGATAATATTGCAAATGATGGTGTGGAAAAAAAGTATTGTGAAAATTGTCGCTTTTTTTTACTAATTGTGAAAATATTTGACTTACTGTATTGACTTAGATGGTATATGGTATTTTTTCATATTATAGAGAAGCATTATTTCTAAGTTGTCTCAAACTAATTTAGAGAGAAAAACTCAATGTAAAAGACCAAAGTAGAGAGAGATCAAAGTAAGACTCATTTCATGAAAGCTGATTATGTTATTTTTCACCTTAAAAATGATATTGGGTGAGAGATATTTTGGCCATTTTTGGCCCAAATAAGTAATCTTTTAAAAAAAGATTTCTAAAATAAGCATCAGTTATAGATTGCATCTAAAGAATAAAAAAAAATCTGATAGTGCCTCTTTAAGCTTAAGAGATATTTAGTTACTTGTTATTTCAAGAGAACAGTTTTTTATCTGAAGCTTGATTGATCATTATTTGATCTGTCTTTAGGAGAGAATTGTTGTTAGCCATGATTTGCATTGTTCACTATCTCTATATAGAAGTAGGAAAAAATATAAAAAATCATAAAAACTTATAAAAACTGATAATTAATTAAAAACTAATAATAAGTAAGTAAGTAAGTAAGTAAGTAAGTAAGTAAGTAAGGTATAAGTAAGGTATAGTTCACATGACTAGACCAGGTCACCATGTTCAAAATATTGTTCTCTGGAGAAGATAAATTAAAATTTATTTTCATTGATTTTCACATTTTTTTAAAAGAGTAATGAATCTGTAATCAATTAAATCAATGAAAAGAAAAAGAAGTTTAGGTAATTTTCAATTTTGTGAAAATTTATAAACACATTGGTCCTCAATGTGTGTTTGAATTTAAACTTTACTGACTGTATTCTGGTCTGGTTTAGACAGCCAAACACCCTCATAATCTTTAATATCTATTATTATGTATTATTTCAACAATGTAGCTATTATTTCCTCTGATTGATATAAAGTTATAAAGTTATTGTTTAATAGCTACTAGCTGCATGCACGTCGTGTCGCTGCGCCATCCCTTGCAGACAAACCTAGACCTTAAAGTCTCTAAAGCCTGTTTTAGATTATATTTACAAAGTTTGGTCAGGGGAGGGGATGTATTGGTCTTCTTATTAAGACCTTTATCAATGTTCCAGGGAGAGGAGCTAATAATATATCTGACAAAAAAGCATGGGACGAAGCGTCATACTGGACTGCTAAAGCAGTTCTAAATCGCTGCGCGATCCTTTTGCTTTATCAATGCAGTATAATCTCCAACAAATGTTTTAGATTATTGATACGGTATTTGAGAAAGAGTAAAAGAATAACCAACCAACTGTCAAAATTGACCTGAAAGTTTTCAGAACCATTCTTTGTATGTGTATACCAATTTTCGTCACTAAAAGCAAAGTTCAGGTGAAGTTATAAATATTTTCAAAAATTGACCATTTAATGACGTCATATGGCGTTACCATAGCAACCAACTATCAAAATTGGCCTAAATATTTTTAGAACCATTTGGGGTATGTGTGTACCAAGTTAGCTTAGTAAAGGCAAAGTACAGAAGAAGTCATAAAATTTTTCCAAAATGGAGCTTCTAATGACATCATAGGCCATTGCCATAGCAACAAACTGTCGAAATCGGCTTAAATTTTTGTGGAACTATTTGATGTATATGTGTACCACGTTTTGTCACTACAGGCAAAGTACAGGTGAAGTTATAGAAAATTTGAAAATTGAACTTCTAATGATGTTATAAGTTGTTCCCATAGCAACAAACTATCGAAAAGGAGCCCAAAATATGCAGGACCATGTGGAGTATACGTGTACCAAGTTTGGTCACTAAAGGCAAACTACAGTTGATGTTAGTTTCCCCATCGCAATTTTCTCTGTTTTCTAGACCATGCATATAAGGGGGGAATGACCACCTCAAAAACTAATTTTTCTCCTGTAGTTTTTTGAAGTCCTTAGACTCTAAATAAAAAGATTTTTCTTGGTTGAACACCTAACTAGGTGGCAAGGTCTCACTGCTGTGTTATAAGTTCTGTTAGTATCTACGGTGAAAAAAAAACAAATTTTCTCTCAAATTTCAATGTCTTATATATCAATCGATAGGCAATTTTATTCTGATCATTATTTAATAAAACACATGAGGTTGAAAAAGTCTATGTCAGCAGCTACATAGCCCAGAAGCTCTAATTATGACGTCACAATCTCTGATCAAGAAAGTATAAAATTCTGAAATTTCAATATTTTGCATATCAATCGATTGGATATTTTATGCTGATTGTCAATTAATAAAAGATATGTGGTTAAAAAAGTCAACGTAAGAAGTTACAGAGCCTAGAAGGTCTAGTTATGGCTTCGTGAACCTTGGTTGAAAAGAAATGAAATTTCTAAAGATTATCAATTTATGTGCTAATTGACAGAACGTTATATTCCAATCAGGGTTTCCAAGATCCACGGGCCCTGGCCCCTGCGGCCCCAAACTCTCTATATAATTTCTTAGGGAAATTTTATGGAATTGTGTTTGCTCATAACCAGCAAGTTCACAGTTTGAAAATATTTTCTAAAGTTTGTTATTAATGTCTTTTTTTGCTTTTTATCTAACCTGTGTTCTTTCAATTTAAGTCTTCCATCATAGCCTTGTTTTAGACTCTGCGGAGAAGAGATTAATAAAAGTAATTTTAAGGTCACCTTGTTTTTAAGGACACCTGGCCACAGTAAAAAGAAAATTATCATTACAGAAAGTTTAAGTAGAGAACCTGTGATTTCATTGTGATTTCGCCTTCGATAATGACTACTTACATGGATTAAATAGATTGGCATCCATTTAATATCGGATGATGAAGATTTTTCATGCTTTTGTTTGAAAAGTATAAAAGAAATAACGTGATAGAACGACTTAAGCGTGAATACTCATTAGGAAAAACTCAATTGCTCATTGAAAAATATGAATGTGATCATTGAAAAATACTCATGACAATTCGTAATAGCTGAAAGCTATTGAACAACGTGGAAATTACAAAATCTTAAGACATATTTAAGAAATAATATGATTTAGTGTCTATAAAACAAGCATATATATAGATGAAAAAGCTTCATATGTGTTAAAAGATAGTTTATATTCTAATAATTGAAACTCTTAGTGGAGGCCAGGGGTCGATGACGGGGGCCGGGGACCGTGGATCTTGGAAACCCTGCCAATCATTCTTATAACTAGACTTTTTTGATCATAAATACCATTAGAGGGAGCAATGGGACCTAAAAATTTGAATTATGACATCATAATCTTTTGTATGTGCGAAAAATTATATACAAAGCTAATGGTTTAGAACGTTACTGCATACAAATTTCTTTTGTTTATCTGATATTCATAAAAATTGAATTTGTAAAATGCAGATTGATCAACTGACAGAAAAAAAATAAGCTGATAGAAGTGAAAAATTTCACTCACAGACGGTTTTCAGTCTCTAAATGTGAATAACCCCTTGCAGATTAACTAAAAAGCCTACCAACACCCTTTCTGTTATTCACTGATTATCAAACAAAGAACTAATGAATTCATATTTGCATTTGCAAATCACTTTTTGCAGCCTTGCATGTATACCCAGAAAGCAAATTTTTTTCTTAGTTTTCATTTCGTCACGGTTCAATCATTGCCTTGTCGTTTGGATGAAGCACACTCGGAAGTTGAATCATGACATTATAAAAAGCTACATGAGCGTGCACTTCAGGTTCTTTTCAAGAACCATGTTCCATCCTTTCAAGTACTTTTCAAAAAGTGCAATACTGATGCTTTTTGTATAGAGAACATTAAAAGCTTGCTCATGGAAATTTTTGGACTGGAAGTTAGATCAATCTCGTACTAGCAGAGCTTTATGAAAAAGATAGCTCATCAAACTACCAACTAAAACAAGTTAAGACTGAACTCTTTTGAAAGCGCTCTTTGATCTCCCAAGCTTCTTAACTTAACGGAATGAATTATCTGCTGACGTTACGAATTAGAAAACAGTGGTAAAATTTAAAAGTAAAATTAAGAAAGCTACAGTAATTTACCACTGCAATATTTGCTTAAAATATGTTCAGAGAGTTGGATACATTAAGTCTCAAACAATATTGTTATTACCTTTATTTCATTTTTTATAACATTTTAACACATTTTTTTGATACGTTACTTTTAGGGTCCAGCCAAACGAAGGCTACAAAGTTGCATGTCGCATGTTACAAGGTCGCATGTTACAAAATCACATTTGTTTGGCCGGCTTTGATCAGGCGACTTTAATGTAGCATGCTACAAATTTTAAGAATTGACATGTTATATGTAGCAGTATGTTACAAATAGCATGTAGTATTTGATATGGTCAAATAAAAGCTACAAAATTTGTAGCCTACTAGATACAACTTTGTAGCCTTTGTTGGTCTGGGGTTTTACGATTTTGTCACCCATTTATACATTATAGCTTAATCTAAGTTCTTATTACTAATATTTTTAACTTATGTTTTCTTTCTAGTAGCCGTTCAATTTTATTAGCTTTCCTCATTTTTTTTCTTGTCAACATCAAATTAAGTAAATCTACTCGCTTCTACCTGCACCTAATTGGTCTAAAGAAATTTCACCATGTTGTAGAGTGAAGATTAGGCCACAAATATGATTTAGCTAGGATGATGTTTCATATAGAATAATAGAAAGCTTATTGCGTTGGTAGGCTTTTTCGTTAATTTGAGAGCGGTTATTCACATTTAGAGACTGAGAACCAGCTGTGAGTGAAATTTTTCATTTGTATCAGCTTATTTTTTTTCTATCAGTTGATAAATCTGCATTTTGCAAATTTCAATTTTCATGAATATCAAAACAATGAAAGAAATTAAGAATGATTGGCATATAATGTTTTGTCAATTAGCACATAAACTGATGTTTTTTAGGAATTTCATTTCTTTTCAACCAAGGCACATGAAGCCATTGTTAGACCTTCTAGGCTCTGTAACTTCTTACACAAGCTTTTTCAACCCAACATCTTTTATTAATTAACAATCAGCATAAAATATCTGATCAATTGATTTACAAAATATTGAAATCGCAGAATTTTATATTTTTCTTGACCGTAGATTGTGATGTCATAATTAGAGCTTCTAGGCTATGTAGCTTCTGACATAGACTTTTTCAACTCCATGTGTTTTATTAAATAATGATCAGAATAAAATTGCCTATCAATTGATATATTATATATTGAAATTTGAGAGAAAAATTTTTTTTTTCACTGTAGATACTAACAAAACTTATAACACAGCAGCAAAGTGGATATAAGTTTCTCTATTGAGACCTTGCCACCTAGTTAGGTGTTCAACCAAGAAAAATCTCTTTATTTAGAGTCTAAGGACTTCAAACAACCTCGGAGAAAAATTAGTTTTCGAGGTGGTCATTCCCCCCTTATATGCCTGGTCTATTCATAGTTTCTTCAAGTTTCATACGGAAAATATCAGGAACATTGGAGTGGTTTCACTTGGAAATATTTTGACATTTTCTGATTGGCTTTTCTATGACATAACTTTGAGCCAATAAAAATCTTTTTTCGCTTTCGTTTTCCAAATATGGCATGCTCACTTCCATAAAAGGAGCGTTACTCTACGCTTATATATATTCTGTAAAAGTTCACTCCACCTGATTGCTTGTTTGCCATATGTACAGATAAAACTCTTAGAAAAACACAAGGGTTAGGTATGACAAGATAAAAAGACAGTGAAATAAACTTTCAAAGAAGCAGAAGTATTTTAAGTAACACATAAGTAAGAAACTGTCAGTTTTTGGACATTTACCAATGCTGGTCAGCTTATATTCAGTTATAAAAGCAATAAATTTCTCTAACAACATTGTTAGAGTATTCTATCTGCTATATTAAAATAAAAACTATTAGTTTGGATGGAGAAATTGATATTTTGTGCTTCCAAAAGAGATTTTCATAGATTCACTCAGATCAGATTCTTCCTTGGATGACTATATTTGGTTGCAACTAAAAGATGGTGTATTTGGAAATAATTAGAGATCTCTACAACTGTTTGATACCTTTTTTGAGTTATTGTGTGTTAATAATATTGATTAATAGTTTTTTTAGATTTTTAGTAGTTACTGACATTATTGTACTACAGATGAGCCCATGTTTGTCACCACTATTTGATTTTGATTCACTAACCTTTGTGACAGGCAATTTGCAATGAAATGTTATTTCCATTTTTGTCATCTGTAGGCACTTAACAAAAACGAAAACTTTGTTTTTAGCAGTATCTCTGAGAATTGGCAAATTGGACAAAATTGTTTGCAAAGGTGTTAGAAAGATGAGTGAAAATTGAAAAAGAAATTTTTTTTTCCTCAAATTTACTTGCTTTTATTTTGTTATAGTAATTGATATCAGTTGTATTTTGTATACCAAAATGTAGATTATTAAAAGAAGTTTCATTTTTTTTTTGATGATCTTAAGTAGTTACCAAATTGTGACATTTTTTTAAAGTGCGGTATTTTTCAAAAAAAATGCAGCACATGCTGATCATGAACATTGCAAGCGTGCTTAAGGTAAAAGTAAATATCTTGAAAACTACATATGGAATAAAAATGTCACAGCACAATAAATAGGATTTCAGAAGGCAGAAATTTGACAAAACTGTGCGTGTACACTTTATTTTATTTTGTTTTTTTTTTGTTTTGTCGATCGTTTTTTTGTTGTTGTTTTTTGGAACATGTTTTGAGAAAGATTTTTTATTTCTTTAGTTTGAGATATCAAGGAACAGAGATGTTATGAAAAAATCTAAAGAGTTGGATTCACAGCAGTTTTCAGCGAAGCATCCTTTGCTGTTCAATAGCAGTGTTACTTCCAAACAGCTTGATGAGGAAGGAGTCTTTTATAATACTGGTTACTGGACAAAAAATGAATTAGATATTTTAAATAAGAACATTGAAACTTTCAAAAAGCAACATGATATTGAAGATTTTTACAAGTTTTATAATGAGCAGAAATCTAAAAAAAAATCCGATTTTAATGTAGGTATGTATGTTACTCTGGGGGAAAATATTTACAGACCAATATCATTAATACGAAAGAAACTTATAAATTTGTATATCAGTAAAGAAGTAAATACAGAAACCATAAAAAGAATCGATAAAGAAGAAACACAAAAGTTACTAAAACTGCATAGTCAATATTCAAACCAGTGGAAAAAAATTGGATTATTGATGAACCGAAAACCTAATGCAGTTCTTCGAAAATACTTGTATTTACAAGAGCAGTTAGAATATGAATCAGGCAAAAATCCTAGAAGGTTTTCGCCCGAAGATGACAAAACTATTATAAATTTTGTTCAGTCATCGCATTCAATTGAAAATATTGATTGGAAAAAGTTAGCCAAAATTCTTTCTCGCACACCAAGTTCATTACAAAGGCGATGGAATTATTATTTGCTACAAAGGACAACTTGTAGAATGTTTGAAAATACACAAGAGGTAGAAAATAAAGATATTTACATCAAGATAACTCAGGCTTTAATAAATGCACAAGTCGTAGGACCATATGATATTAATTGGAAAAATCTGTTCAAGCAATTGAATATTACCACAAATGATGCAGCCTTGAGACAAAGATACATTTGTAATTTTAATGTTTGTACTAAGAACTTAAGAGGAGAAAAATACAATAATCGGCTGAAAACATTTCTTTTGAAATTGATGGAGACAAAAAAGTAATGACTCTTTCTAATGCTTTTATATTTCTTATTAGACACATGTCTACACAATATGTAGCATAGATTTCACAAAAAATGCTATGGTGTGCATTTCTGGTAGACCTGATCCAAAGTTATAATAAAATATATATTCTTATGTGAGTTGTTGATTCCATCATTGCTGTTGGAAAGTATCAAGTTTTTATAATGTCATTTGGATATATGGATTTATGGATAATAGATTATAATGTCATTATGGATATAGCCTATGAATCCATGTACGTAATGTCTGTAGTTTTATTCATATTTTTATACACAAGCGTTTGTAATTGAAAAGCTAATATTGGATATCAACAATAGTAATTAATAAAAGCATTGATAGATTAACAAATGGCAGTAAATGAGTGATTAACCCAAGTCACACAGAGTTTACTTAAACAGTATTGTTTACTTGAGCAATCTGTTTGTGATTACAGATGTACATGGCTTACATCAAGTGAGTAATCATTATGTGAGCAATCAATGTAGGGAATCTAAGTGGTTCACGACATGTGTTTGAGCAGTCAGAACGTGATCTTTCCTTGATCTTTCTTTATAAACTGGCTGTAGTCAAATGGATCAACTTATTAGGCATTGCTTAGTTGGTTTTTAGATAAAGTGCCTGTGTCTCAAACATTACTTACAATAAAGTTACTTAACCCTATTGTGCATGGGCTCCAAAAGGTAGCAAAGCTACATTTGGGGGGAGTGGTAAATTTACCCCCCTCCCCCTTAACTAACTCAAAAGCTACGAAAGGAAATTGCATGAAACTTACACCAAATATTAATCTACTATTGTAGTTTACATTAATATAATAAAACATTAAAAATCATGCCCAAGTTTCAATGACATCACCTTAGAAACACGTGTCGATGTTGCAAAATGGCCAAAATCATGCCTTGATTTTCAAAATCTGATAATTCTTGAAGGAAACTAGCAATTTACTTGAAAAGTGATGAAAATATCAAGAAGTGGTAGTAGATTCTAAATTTTAATATACATAAGTTACAGATTTTACCTATTTCCCTCAAAAAATCACATTTTTTGTGTTTAGAACCCCCAAAAATGGTGTTTCCACAAAATTTTAGGCAATATAGGGTTTGTAGTTTTTTCTTAGCATAAAAAAGTTTGCCAGGGGGGTAAATTTACTCCCCCCCCCCCCACGCACTATAGGATTAAGTCATGTGATAACTTGAGTTAAATCTTCTGTTGTGACTTGAGCTATTGTTAATAAGGGTCTTCTGCCCTTTAATCTTAAAGAGCTTAAATGGTAAACATAGCTTGGTACTTTTATATGGCACACTGGATTTTATTTTCCTGGACATTCAAGTTCCCTTTCAATAATTATCAGGGGTTAAAAATAACTTTGTAAACACGTACAGCTTTGTACATGATTGACCTATATCTCAATATTACTTGAGCTGACAACAATTTTTTAATTGTTTTTTTATATTGGTACCGCATATTATCCATACACAATTATACATGAGTATACTCCAATTTTGATAAGAACATTAAATTTATGTAGCATTATATGTGCCTTTCTCCATTTGATTTATGTACTGACACCTTCAGAAAACAACCAGGCTGTCTTAACCTATACTGGATTCGGTATCGCCACCAGACTAGTACAATTTCGTAAAAATTGAGATAATGCATGTAATTTTTAACTAAATTGTATACCTAAAAATTATACATCAGACTGATTTCTCAAATGGTCAAAATAGAAATGGTCAAATTGTTGAAGCGTAAACTTAGATATTCTTTTGTATCATCTAGAATTGTGTTAACCTTTTTGTGAAGTGTTTCTTTGAGAACAGCAATTTTGTTTTGATCCTCAGTCACTTCATCACTTCTTCTTCCTTGAGGTTTGTTTAAACTTACTGTTTTATAAATAATTTGGTCACTCTCTTCTTTTAACTTATCAAACAATCTTTTATAGCACCTGGGTAGGTTTTTATGGTTTCAAATTAGATACTTTGTTTGTGTTACACATTCAGTAGGTTTGTGCTTTTTGTCATCATGGCAGATCAAATGGTTGGTCAAAGTTCCTTTGTGTTACACATGACATTTTTACAGCATTAATTGAAGATAATGCGGAAATACTATGGGAGGAAAAAAAGTAAATTCAAGGAATATTTAACCATGCTATCATTTTTTTTTTATTTTTTTTTTGTATCCAACTTTTATTTTGTTTTCTAGAGAGAAAGAATGAACATATTAATAGAAATTAACAGAAATCAAAGAATTTTTGTGAATTAAAAAATTAAGTGAAACAAAGGATTATGTGCAATCTTATAGCTTAAAATGTAAATATAATCAAGTGGAGTGTAAAAACACAGGCTTCATATTAAAAAGATTTGGTATTTTTCAAATATTTTGGAGTAAACTGTGTTACTATTGTAATCTTTTTGTATAATAACGTTTCTAATTTTTTGTAAATTCATTTTCCTTATTGGAGACATTTTTGTAGCGTTGACAAACCCAACAAGAAAAACAGTTTTTTCGTTGTGTTATATGCTATCTACGTTTTCTTTTTTGTTTGATTGCTGCATGGTATTTGGTTAACAGTATTCCAAAAATAACATTGCTCTCGATATTTCTTCAATTTCGTTCCATTAGATTCATATTTATTTGATTTAGATCTCTTTTTATTTGTTTCGTCAGCTATGATCAAGTTTTCTTTTACTCTCAAAATATTTGAGAAAACTTAGCACTCATGACATCTTTGCTTTCATTAGCACTTTTAGTTATTTTTTCGTAATGATGAATTTTTTGAATAAAGAATAAAGCAAAACATTGTTCAAACATTTCTTTTATTTTTTTATTTTTTGTCTTTGTTTTCTGTAGAAAATAAAACTAACTAATTTTGACCATTATTCTTAGAAAGTCAACAAGACAATGTTAGTAAGAATATACTTCGATATATGCAATTGTACATGTTTTACCTTTTATGTGTGCGATTGCCTTTTTAATGAAAAGTACAATTGTACAGTTGTATGCCTATTTTTTAACCCCTGAATAGAATTATAGCTTAGTTATGGCATCTTTTTAATAAGTTTTTTAATTTTATCTTTAAATTGCAACTGATTGCAAGAACTTCAATAGAATTTTACTTGAAACATTGTATTTTGGTTTTTATACCTTATTTTTTGACTGCAAACACTGATTTTTAATGTCAGTGCAAAAATGATGAGCTCACCACTTTTAATGTCATATGAAAACATGAGATGGTGGCTTATGTGTTAAAAGTCTTTTGAATTTGGTCAAATTTGATTTTAGGAATTAGATTTGTTTAGTGGAAAGAGTCCAAGAAGGCGCAGGTTACCCTCTTCCTTCATAATCTTCAGTTTATGATTCTGATCTCATTAATTCAAACTGTCTGTATTTTGGAATTTGAAAAAGATTGAATGAAAATGAATTTATGTTCTGATAGCATGTTTCTTAAAAAATCACTTTGCACTGTAGGAATTTTTTTCATCGATCATTGATTTCAATATGAAATAAAAACTTTTTTGTAATTCATCTTTACATGTATTCAGCATTATCATCTTTCATCTTATCAAGTATATAAAGGTCTGCTCGACTCTTAATATAAAAACCAATTGCATTGGCTAAGTGTCTATTTCTGTAAGAAAAAAATTAAAAATTCTATTGCTTTGCTGAATATTTTTGAGCTAGTACGGTGCTTTGATTTTTGCATATATTTTTGATTTTGTCATTTTTTGTGATTAGATTTTTTATTTTTTAGTTCAGTTTATATGGGTTTTTACATCGCTTAGTCAAACAGCAGCACTAGTCACCAAAATAGTGAGTACAGTACTTATTTTGGAAACAGCTAACAGTACGTACAACAAGAAAAAACACAGAATGGAAAATATTGATATTTATGTAAAACTAACAAATAGAGGCTTGTATCAAAAACAAAGCAGTTTTTCAATTCCTTGTGTTTATGTCCATGAAAGCAAAAAGAGGAGTTTATCATTTTTGATTTTGGATAACATTATTTATGGATACAAGTTTTCGGATGGCAAAAAAAAAAAAAAAAGGATAGAACACATTATGGTTTTTGGATGGCCATTCATGAAGATTTTTATATATTCAAGTCTTACATGAATTCTTCTTTTTGCCTTTAATCACACATGTTTTATTATTATTATGAAAGTAAACTATATAGTAATGGTGGTTGTTTATATATCTACTATAGTTACTATAGTTAATTAATTTCTTTGCACATATTCCTTGGTTTTATTAACAATGCCTTTGTATTTTTGACAAAGCTGATGATCAATTAATGAATATGTTTGGTCACTGTCAGGACCTTTAAAAGGACTTTTCCACCCAAGAAAACTAATGGAATCTGGGCCTCTTGCTATTGGAGAGGATAGAAGCATATTTGTAAAAATATATTCCCATATAGTCTCAGAACTCTTGCAGGGTTAGGCCCTGGAAAACTTACCCCATCGGCTCCCCTTCTGGACAACACTGGTCACTATGCCTTTGAGACCACTTTTTATTATTTCCAGCACTGGTTTTTGATTGAATAGACTAAATTGTTTTTAACAGGCCTTCTGGAAAGGCTGTGATTTGATTCATGGTTCAGGCTATGACTATGGTTCAGATTTCCTGTATACTGTAATGCTTCCAATAAAAGCCCCCTTTCTATAAAACGCCCCCTCTAATAGACACCCCCCTCGAACAAGTGCACCCCCCTAAAAGAGGCATTGAAAATTAATTACCAAGAGGGGCATTTATTTGAAAACTACCCTAATTTTTGTTCTTTTTTCCTGGGTATTACGTTGTTAACAAATAGAGACATTGTAAAATTATAAAATATTCAATAAACGCCCCCTCTTGTAAATGCCCCCCTCGAATAAATGCCCCCTCAAAAAATCAAAAAATTTAATAAACACCCTGGGCGTCTATTCGAAGCATTACAGTATTTCAACTACAATTTGATTCGTTCTGAGTTTCTATATATTATCTTTTAAATACAATTTTTTTTATTAAATTTCACCTTTTCACTTAACATATGAAAACTATGCATTTAGAAACTTTTGTGAATTTGACCTATCCCATTCTATGTTGTTTTTTATTTAGGTCTTGTTTTGTAGCTCAGATCATTTGATGCATGAATGTTATTTGCTATTTGTTATTCTTAGCTATTATCCGTACTATTTTCTAGGTTGTTTTTTGTTTTAAAATAGTTTGGAACAATTAGCTTTGTGATTTGTGACTGCTAGACATGTGGAGATATGGTGTTCCAGATTTAAACAATTTTATGAATTGTGTTAGATGGGTTGAAATTCACGAGTTCATAAATTCCTGAAATTTACAATACTGGTTTTATAATTAAAAGTACTTGACACCATTTTAAGGTATTCAAATAAAGTCTCGCTATTTTTTGCAACTTGTATTATCCTTTGCAACATTATTGCATTGTTGCCTACTCTTTCTGAGAGTATAATTATTTTTGTTTGAACAACATAATATGTGCCTTTCAACTACTCCATTGCTCCATGGGGATTCAGCGGCAGTTGTTTGGATCGTAATTCCTAGTGCATCACACATATCGATGAAATCGTTGTTGGCAAACTCACCGCCATTATCAACTAATATTTTCTTGGGCCTTCCAAATATCGATACCCATATTTTGAAAATTTCTTTTATCACAGTTTCTTTGCCTTTGTTCGGGATAATGGAAGCTGCAGACAGCCTTGTGCAAACATCAATTAAATGCAGGATTATTCTACCGTCAATAAACTTCAAATCCATGGCAACTACATCTTGAA
>JANSTP010228769.1:0-11389 GCA_025330745.1 Cladonema radiatum | reverse complement strand
CTGCCAAAATTGGGCCCAAATATACACCGGGCCAGACACCGTCCAGGGCCTCACCGGGCCACTGAATCAGGGGTGTCTTTATTCAGCCAATTTATATGAATTTAGGTCAAACATCAATGAATCTTTGATGAATCCGAATAACTTCATTCCGAATAATTTCAATCAAGAAAAATAGGCAAATAATTTATTGACAGATTCAAATGTATTTGGCTTATCATCCACATCGGAATACAAAATATTTTTGCGCGTTAAGAAAAATTCCTTTACAAGGCTTTGCTTATAACTTTCTGTCTTTCATTTCTACCTTGATTTTTTATTGTATGCTTTTTCAAAAAATTGAGCTATTTCAAAACATTCTAACGTTCGAAAATTAATTAGAAAGTTCAAATGCTTTGAAAAAAATTGATAGAGGAAAGAAAAATCCAAATGTTTGTAGAGTAACACTATTAAAGTACTTTGAGGGGGCCTTAATAATAGGATTAATGGTGATATTTACCTCATGGTTATATTATTTTGGCTTACATTGCATAGTGAAACCTCCGAATAGCGGACATCCCATATAGCGGACACCTCTAAATAACGGACAATTTTCCCAAGTCCAATTTACTGTTAAACCCTTATAGAAAGCCTCTATATAGCGGACACCTCCGCATGACGGACAATTTCGTTAAGACTCTCAGATGTCCGCTATTCAGAGATTTCACTGCATAAATCTTGCACTAAAAGCCATCAATAAATGACCAGCTTGTTTCGTCTTTGATTCACCTGCTTTTACATAGAAACCTCCGAATAGAGGACATCCCATATAGCAGTCACCTCTAAATAATGGACACTTTTCTCAAGTCCGGTTTACTGTCAAACCCTTATAGAAAACCTCTATATAGCGGACACCTCCGCATAACGGACACTTTCGTTAAGACCCGTAGATGTCCGCTATTCGTAGGTTACACTGTATTCACTAACACCTAAGAATTCTCTAGAACTAAATTCAGGTAGTCGTTAAGAAATACGTTTAGTGCTTAGTTTCCTATAAAAAACGTGTATTTAAACACCATTTCACCACAGCGGCGACGGAAATAGATAAGTGAGAAGTGTCACTCTTAAAATCTTTAAAAATACTCACTTTTATAATTCGTCATCTCTTCTTTCCTAAGTTAAAACGTTTTGGACATTGGGCAAAACATTGGCACATGCCTGGAATGTCATCCCGTTCACCATTAAAAGCCTGAAATTCATATCCAGCCAATCTGCAACGGTGTACGCATTCCATCATTGTCACGTGACTTATAACTCTATCTGCTGTTCGCCCGATAAAGTTCCATGTTGTTTTATGCATAGAACATTTTGCATTTTTCAAAACAAAATTTAGGATAATTATGAAATTACACAGTAGTGCTCTCATAATGAAAATATTCTCAAAATCATGACTAATGAATTTGGACTTTCCTAAACTCGGCTGTACTTCAAATTGACCTCCCTTCTACAGTAATGATGAAAAAAAGAAAAACAGAATTATATATAAGGAAGAGCTCAACTAAGTTTTGCAATCTGTTGGTTGTGTCAGCACCATACTGGCATTATTTTAGAAACAAACAAAATAAATAGCTATAATTGTTATTACTTAAAATGGTTTCTCACCGCTTGATTTTAGTGGAAATATTTCTAAACATATGTCGCATTTGTAAACATGGTATCACGAGATCATTGGATCAAAATACTGTCTCAATTACACAGTAAAAATCAAAATTCTATTTACCAGGTGAGAACTGGGTGTGTGAAAAAAAGGGGGGTACCAATGATATCAGATCAACTAATTTTCGCAATTATTATAATGAATGGATAACCAAACACATTTATTGCAAAAAACCAAGATTAAAATTTACTATGTCACACTCATTGTTTATACTGTGTCCGAAGATAGCTAATTTTGATTCTGTCATTTTTTGAAGATAAAAAAATATGCTTTTGTTCCTACACAAAAACGTCGCTTTTCCTGCTAGTAGGCCTTTATACTTCGTTCTTATTGTTCTTTCAATTTTTTTTAAAGAATTTAGCTACTTCTAGATAAACTAATTCACAATGTATTTGCCGGTGATTTGGTGACAAAACAATTTGCTTGAACCTCAAGAATACTGTATGAGTTATACTAAAGAGTTTCATTTCAGCTATCATAGTTGGCAGTGGCAAAATTCCTGGCACCTTCCTGGTGCCATAAATGTTGGCGTAGAAAATTTTCTGATGGTCAAACTTCTAGCAGAATATATCTCAGTGGAAAACGTACTATCAACCATTGTTTTTTTTTTCAAAATGTCAACTAGACTGTGCTAATGTCCGTTTGCTGTGCTGTTACTGTTACTGTGACTGTGGCTGTTACTCAACTAGACTGTGCTAATGTCCCCCCGTTTAATGTGCAAAGTCTATGTATCGCGAGTACACAAAAATGAAATCACTGAGTTATTGGAATATTAAAGGGGCACTGTCATGGTTGGGCATTTTCTCTATTTCTTACAGCCTTTGGGTACTGATTACTGAGATCTATAACATTTCCCCTGAAAGTCTCTACTTTTTGAAATATATCCAAAAACATCCTTCGTGGATTATTATATTTAGTCTAAAAATCATGAAGTCGTAAACGAGTAAGAAATTGTCGACTTATTTCTGATTGGCTAAAAATTCGGGTTTCAATACGAAAATTTCTAAATATAACAATCGTTTCATGAAAAGAAAAAAGTGCCATTCATTTTGATCAGCATTCGAATTATAATTACGTAAACAAACGGCAGTGGTGTAGTTATTTTTTGTTGCCATTTACAAACGACAGTTTTGCGTTGAAACAAAATTACCCTTTTTTTGAGAATGATAGGATATTATTTTCAGCATTAAGAAGTATCAACTAGTCATTTCTCCTACCTGATCCCCCTGATCGGTAAAAAAACCCAACCATGACAGGGCCCTTTTAAAGTACTACATATATTTATCAAACCTGTATCCCAAAGCAACACTATTGAAACAAATAATCGACCAGCAAGAAAAACGCCCTCAATATATAAGAGTAACCAAACCAGCGAGGAGCAAATGAACATTGAAACAAGCTTTATTCTTTTAGCACGTAATGCTTATATGCTCACAGACGTAGTTGCTAGAGAAAACTTACACTTTTAGACGTAGATTCGTACAAGGCTCTTAAATACTCACTCTGCAATTTTGCAAGCAGTTTCTGCTTTGAGTAAGTACGAACAATTAGTTTCAATAAATTAGTTTCAACAATTATATTGCCATAAATTTCGAAGTAAATCATCATTTCTTTGCGTATATCCATGACTGGAATATCAGTTAACTTTTCTCTAAAATTTGTTTTCATCAGATATTTTTACACAAGGAATGGAAAACTAGCCGAACTAGACTAGATCTAGCGTTATTCCCGTTCAGCAATTATGCGATGCTTTTGGTCAGCGGATTCCTTATTCCCGAGTCGTCCAGAATGGACGAGAGCTAGTTAATGGCCGATTGTGAGCCGAACGGCAATATTTTGATTACTAGGAATGTTGATACATTTACACCCAGGGGAGCAGCTCAGACTTATTGACACCCGGATAGGGGAGCAGGATATCATTTATTGACGCCAAGGAGAGCGTACGTTTTCAAGTATTGATGCCTTTTTGGAAATTCTCGGTCACACTCTCTGCTCCCCTCTGGCGTAAAGAAAGCACTCAATCTCAGTTGCTTTTTTTGAAAAAATCTAATCGGCACGCTGTCTGTTAGACTCAAACAGTAAGTCAAAAAGTGTGAAGTGATGAAAAAAATTTATCAAAATTTTGAAGTTTTTTAAAGATAAGAGGTCTTGAAAAATTAACATTAAAGTTTAAAGATACAGAAAGCAGATATTACAAAGATCAGACAAACTTGAAAGTATTGTTTTTAAAGTAGCATTTTGGTGAGGTAGCTAGCTAGGGTGTCTGCATATACATATGCAATATACACATATGGCATGACAACATGATGCTAGCTAAAGTAAACAACTCTAAACTCTGAACTTTTAGAAGTAACTCTCTCTCAGCCAGACTGTTAGCTGAAATATCCGTAGAGGGTTATATAGCTTGTATTTTTATGGTATCAGTATAAACTTTGCCTAGGATTTTGAGCAAATTTTTAGCTATAGCATTTCCATTGGCCTTTATTTTCTATTTTTATTTGCAGTAGCTAGCTTTATGAATTCGAAATGTAGGTAGCCTTGTAAATATGTTTGATTCAAACGCCATTTTGGGCTGCGGCAGTGCTGCATGTAATAATCTTTTTCATTTTTTACTCTGCCTCAGAGTTTTTCGGACTCTTAAAATGAAGAAGATGCATCATACTGGTTAGTAACTACCAGGCACTACCTTTTTTAATTAAAAGTACATCCACTTAAATTTCTTGAGTGCCTGTTTCTCAAGTGGACTCAAAAATATAAATGTGGATGAAGCTATATAAGAAAATGAAAAATCCTTGATGACGATGAAGATGCAAAATAAAGGCTTAGATATAAATTTACTTAATCGCAGCTAGTTATCTAATGCTATTTATGGTAGCAAACTGGCTACAAATGCCAAGCTACTACTGTATAATTTTATCTCAACACTATTAAAACAGGGAATGAAAACCAAAAGAACTAGTTAGCAGTATTATATATATATATATTAACACTTGCACGAACCAAATTGTTGTAATTAGTACTAATATGTGAGATTTAGAATACAGCACTAACATATATATTAGAACCAAACAAAACAATAAGACAAACAAAAACACAACCAAACACAACTAATAAGACAAACAACACAACAAATTGCTTGTATGTTGTGGCCACCCCAGAAATAACCGCTACCAAATCTCTGGCACAACATACCATGTCTGCCCCCATGTTCCAATTTAGACACGATGAAAAAGAAAAATAACAGCACTATGACATACACACGGACAATAAAAAGTAAGAAAATATAATGTAAATAAATAATCATAAAAAAAACATGTTGGCCACATATAAAAACATATCACCATCAACATCTCGACCAACATCATTTATGTATACATTTATACATTTATACATATACACCAACATATACATTTAAATAAAAACTTTAGTAGGCATTAATAAAAAGTCATAGAAATATCCTTTTCGTGTGACTATCCTGTTGGTTACGTAGCAAACAAAATCAAGGAACAAGAATCAGCCATGAAGCTGAGGAAGAGAGCCATTATATATATTTTTTCTAGGCTATCACATTTAGTTCTTACTAGGAAAACATGTTTTTGATACGAAATCTGAGTGATCACGAGAATGTTAAAGTGTAATATATAGTAGCTAGTCCACAAAAGGTCTTAGAGTGTACAAAGCTAAAGAAATCTGAAAACTTTTATCTTGAAAACAAATTGCAAAGGTAAATACAGCAGCTCTGTCAATGTATTACAAATGCACCATGGTGTTTATCAGTTTAGTATAACTTGTGTAACTTTTATTCTCGTTCCAAATAAATCATATAGCTTGACTTTGGATGCATTTGGAAGTTAACGTTTCTGGACCTGGTGTCTTTTGCCAATAATTTTGTTACATGGACATATTTTTCCTTAAAGTTTTTGCACTTATTGTTGCTATTGCTAAATAAAAAATAATCTTTTTAATAATGCTGCTACTTATTCTTGTGTTCTCGAATGATCGGATCAGTTATTTTTTATTTTTTCTTTCCAATGAGATTTTTCTGATCATATGACATAAATCCATTTTCCTGACTGGAGAGTCCTTTTTCTCTGACATAAGGAAAAAGTGACAATTTTTTATTTTTTACTTTTTAATGCTGCAAATAGTTATTTTCTAGATTTTCATAAATTCTGTAGGTGTATCTGCAGTTGAGATCATCTTTTACTTCTTTAACCTCTTGTGTATTCTATTGTTGTTATAGTTAGGGTTATGTACTGCATAAAATTCAAAAACAAATTTGAATTTGAGTTTAAAAGTTTTATATTGCTTTCATTTTTCCAGTTGAAAAATTATTTTGCTATTTATTTGTTACTATAGCTGGCATGCAATCTGGAATACTGTACCACTGAATTGAAGTATCTAAACATTTTCATCACGTTTTTATTTTGGCCATTTTTGGGGGTTTGTTTGGCTATAAAAGTTTTATTTTTGGTTTTTTGTGTAGATTTTTTAAGGCCCTATTGCAATATTTAAATGCTGAAATTGCCATTTCAGAGCTTCCTGGGGCCTAAAAAGTTTAGGCAATTTTAAGCACTCCACTAAAAGTAAATTTTGTTCCCCTTGAAATTCTTTCTGGAGTCACCCTTGAAACAGGTTGCTAATTGATGTTGATACAGGCAAAAGCATCAGATTTATTGTTAATAAAAGTTTAGTTAGCTCAAATTGCTCGAAAAAAGCTGAGAAAGGGTACTAGTTACTTTCTACAAATTTACTCGTATAAGCTCATATGAGTCAAGTGACAGATCGATGTTCCTAAAAGGAAAACATATTCTGTCAACTGCAGCTAGACTAAGGAAGCCATGGTTCTGGACCTTTTTTTTTTTCTATAAAATTATTTACTACATTACAAGATAGGACGTCACAAAATGGAAATAAAAAGTATTTAAAAAAAAGATAACCAAAAAAGAGACAAGAAATAAGTACAACACAACGACAAGTCTCACGTTCTCTCAAAACGAAACAGTGAGAAAAAGTCGGGGAAAGGGAGTGGATGCCGGAGAGGTACGCAAAAAAAAAAAAAAAAAAAAAACGACGGCAAATATCTAAATGACCTGAATCAATCAATGTGTTGACTTTTATTAGCAGTCATGCTATCTGTAAATATTTGTCAACGTTAAATAAAGTATTACTACTACTACTTCTACTACTAGAAGCTTCCAAAATAGATTTGTTAGCATCATCAGATAAGTTTGGGTCACCAAAAAGAAGCAGATCAACTTGCAAATGACTAGATAAAAATGAAAAGGACGAATAAATGTTAGATATATCACTGAGAAGACCAACTCGAAGACTACGAAAATAGTGGCAACGCAGAAAAAAATGCTCATTCTCTTCAATCTCCAGACTGCAGTTACATAACGGATTTAAAGTATCTAAAAACCCAGCCCTGGACCTGGCGCTTTGTTGACAACAAAGCGCCATGAATTTCAAAGTGCGGGCGCGAGTATTGAAATCAATATAAAACATAACCAATACGTCAAATTGCTATTACTTGACACGGATGTAGGAGATTAGATCTCATGTATGAGGTATAACCTCATGCATCATTGCACTTATTGAAAGGAATTTTTTTTGGAGTTTATTATGCAAAGAATATAGGAAAAAAGGTATGCAAAAAAGGGTGAACTATAAAGCAACATAGCAGAAAATATATACGGACCTATAAAACAGGGTAAAGTATTTCTCGATAACTGTAATTGTAGCAACAATCCAAGACATATACATAATGTCATGAGTTGCATACCGTCATATTGTACGTGATACTTCAAACGCGTATCATCTAGGTCACAACGAGGCATTCACAATATGTACTAGAAAGTTTGCTTAATTGAATGAAAAACTGATCCTTTACCTTGGTATAAGGATAATAGGGATAGTAGAGATACAGTAGTGAGAATGGCCTGGATGGTTGGAATAGTATGGATAGTAGTGATATCATGTAGATATGATAGATAATATGCATAGCATAGGCCCTGGATAGCAGGAATAGTCTGGTATGGTATTGTATGGTATGGTATGGTATGGTATAATTAATGGATAGTATGTATTATAGTATGGATAAAGATATCGATAGTATGGTATAATATGGTATTGTGTGGATAGTATAATATGGATAGTGTATAGTAGATAATGCAGATGGAAGATAAGTACCGAAAGAGCAGCAAAAAATAAATTTTATAGGTATATACTTTGCCAGAAAAGGTTGTGATATTTCAAACTAATACAATTAAATTCATATAATGAAAAAATAATTGAGAAGAGGGAGCTTTTGCCTGTTCTCAAAAGGAGATATTTTAATTGCTTTACTTACAAAACAAATTAGAGAGAAATTTGTTCATTTTATTTAGCAAAAACGTTGGGGGGTTGTGCCCTATCTGCTACCTTTTTAAGTTAAACATGAGTGTCGTTTCGATTGTGAACATTGCAGTATATTACGTGGAAATTACAAGACATGTCGATGACAGTCATCCCTAAAAAGGGCACTGCTCGTCCTAAATCTCGCTACTTGATTAAACGAACTCCGTAAGTATATGCTCTGCATGGGTAGCTATGTGGCTCTATTTCAAATCAGTATAATATTGTTATGCTTTCACCAGAAAAATTTTTGGCTTTCTCCAAGAATAATTTTAGGTGAGAGATATTTTCTCCATTTTAGGCCCAAATAAGTATTTTTATTTCAAAAGAAATATTTTTCTGAAATAAGCCTCATTTATAGATTGCATCTGACGAATAAAAAAAAATCTGATAGTGCCTCCTTAAAGGGACAGTTATTTTGGTTCGAGATAGAGAAATGTCCGATATTGAGAGTAAAAATTTCTACTTCTAATGTCTTGAAAATAATAAACATGTATTCACTAGGCATTTTTTTCGGATTTTGTACATAAGAAGGATGAAATGAGTCCATTCCTATACGACTTCATAATTTAGAGAATGTAAGCCCATTTTTGCCTTACGTTTGGGGCAAATCTCACTCATCTCTCACTTATTTTCCCAGAGACTCGTTATTTAATAACAGTTTAAGAACATTTAACATATTTTTCGATGGTTCGATGGACATGGTCCGAATTTTACCAGCCTTTATAAAACAAGAGTTATATTGTTATTTAATTGCTCTTATAAAAATGCGTTTGTTGGTACTAACCTGTGAAAGTGATTAGTGACCTAGTAACTATTGACTAATGACTAGTGACTAGTAAAACGTTCCATCTCCCTTTAGTCACCTGCTCATGAGAGCACAAGAAAAGTTGCAAATTATCCAGTAATTAATGCAAATTATCACGAGTCGTTGCAACTTATTACGTATTTTAATACATATAATTTATTGAACACGTTTACATTTTCTTTCTCTCAAGAAAAGTGAGAATTTGCTGTCGCTATTGTCGAAAGTTTCCTCTTTTCTTTCTTCGTTTTTCTCTGTTTTTAAAGACGTACTGTTCGGAACCTGGAAATTTTTTCTCAGACTTTTTCGTTATGTAGCGACCAATACTACCCATATTTGGAAATCAAAAACCTAATTTTGAGATTTTTCTCGAGCGTGATTGCGTCAGTCACTTTGGATTTTCGAACCTGTGACTGAGGTGTAACAGGTTTTAGGTTTTCTGTTTTGCTTTATTGGCTTGCAAAGATGATTAACTTCATCCATCAACGAATATATTTTAGTTTGTTTCAATGTTTATATATTTCGAATATTTTATATAAACGAATATATTTCGTTTCACTTTTTTGTTTTCTGTAGTGAAGTAGCTAAAATTTTCTCAATCATGAGCTTAAAAAGCCACTTAATATATAAAACAAAAAAAAATGTCAGATCGTCTGACACTTAGGTAGCTATTCTGTTTTTCTCTCACGAATGTGAGAGTTTTGCAGCCGCCGTCGTCAAAAAATTATTTCTTTTTTTCTTGTACCAATCTTAAAGGTACATTACCGCAGATTTTTTTTATTGCATAGATCGAAAGAGTTTCATATTTTGAGTAAACACCGAAATTTCGCATGGAAATTCCTTCTCCTTGTGGAGTTATGCGCTCTCAAAGTTGTCAACAATTGCCCGCTTTTTGTTTGTTTATATTCGTGAATGAATGGAATTTCTGTATTTCTGCATCAAATAGTCATATCTCAAGAAGTAAAAGAAATCTTTCTCTCAAATTTTCAGAGTGAGCTCAAAACTTATATTTCTATCAAATGAGAAAATAAAAATTTCTGCGGGAATGTACCTTTAAAGTTCGGAATGCGATAAAATGTGCCTCAGTATTTTTCGTTACGTAGTCATCCCTACGTGCTTATTTTGGAAAATAAAGAATCCGATAGTTTTGTAAACGAAAGTTGAACGAAAGTTATTCACCTCGTAGTGAAGTGGAAGGAACTGACAGAGTTCAGAGTTCTATATCCGGTTATATGGAGTTCGGATTTTTTTATTATTATTATTATTTTACTCTATTTGCTTGTGAAGATTTTCAAAGAAACCAACTAATATTTTTAAAGATTTTTCAATTTATTTAACTTTTTTGTAAGGTAAAAAAGGTTTTAAAGGAGACTTTTTCAAAAATGTGAAAATGCAAGTTGGGATGTTGAAAGAATTTGGCATTTTAGATAGCTAGAAAGTTTAAAGAGTCTATTGTTTTCCTTCTCTTGGTTTGGTTTCTAATCATAGAACTACCAGGTAGATAGAAAGTCATTGTCTAGCTATGAAATAGCATGTAATAGTTAGGTAGCCAGGTGCCTTGAAATCTTCTCATTCCCACCAAGGTTTACAAAGAAAACAACCCCTAAACTCAATCCAAATTGGTTTTTTTATTAGATTATTTTCATACGAGTTGAAAATGTGGGTACTTAAATGTTTGAAAATGGCAATTTTTTCCAGATTTACTCTGTTTCTCTATAATTTTTGAACGAAGTCAGAGGAATCAGAACTTTAAGTGACGTAGATCTCAATAATGATACATTCGTTCCATGTTCAATGCCGAACTAATAGTTAAGGTGTGGTAACTTAATTTGGTAAATTTTTTATCTATCGCACAAACATTTGGCGACTTCTTATTTATATAACATTTGACAAGTTTATAAAATTTAATAATCAAACGTTTGAGATTTACGTCGTATTTAACTTAACATTTACTTTTAAATAGTTGGCTCTAAGTTTTCAACGATAGATGTTGAGAAAAAGTTTTCAAAGTGACGTAGCCCTGAATAATAGTACGTTTGGTAAATTTTATGGTAAAAAAGTATTTAGTGACTTCAACTAATCAAAACTTCGTTTTTTATGAAAGTCCAAAAATACACCACCTGCAATCATGAACAAAAATACTGTAGACAATGAGTAAATCCTGCCAGTTTTAGGATTTTCCATTTTACATCAACGTGGATTTTTTCAGATCAGAAGTTGCAAAACTCGAATTTTGGCTATTCGCCAATCAAACCGACTCAATGAGCTGAAAAACCACCTAAAAAGGGCTCATATAGATAAATCGCGCGATAAATCGCTGTCTAACAGAGTATCTAAATTTCAAACATCTCATCGCTTGTGAAGTCAATTTATACAGGAAAGACTTGAAAAAGTCTACAATGCTTTGACCATCATTGCAGATAGATATATGTATTTAGCTGGTCAAAATTTACATGTGTACTCTATTTACAATATATATAACGAGTGATAATATA
>JANSTP010228658.1:0-11391 GCA_025330745.1 Cladonema radiatum | reverse complement strand
TATTTATTCAGTAGAAATTTACATTAAATGTTGTTTAATACATAACGTTTCAAGAAAACTAAAACTTTTAACTTTTTGTACCCTCAGAGTGTTATAAAACTTCGAGTCAATATCAATTCAGAGTCCTTTAAAAATAAATCAAATTATGAATATGCAACGATGTCATCCAACTTTATATTAATGTTAATTTTGCTGAATTGTTCGATTTTTAAATAAGCCCACTTTTTAAATCCCAGAATATTTAATTTGGCTGGATAATTTTGGGGAAATCCGGGAAACTGCTTGTGAAATCTTTCCGGTATGAAATTGAAAAGATCGTTATCGTCCCAACTAATACTGCTATGCCTTCTCGAGGGAGGTGTTACTGGAAGCATGCCATCGATATGTTGTATTATTTTCTCCATTTTGTGGTACGATCGAGAACACCTTGCTATGGATTTCTCTCTTATTTTGCCCTGATATTGTGCTAAATCTGCTTTAACGTACTTATTTAAATGTTCTAGATGGCGATCAAGTTCTACGTTGCCATCTATGTTTCCAGTCACATTTATTGACCGATTCCAGGTCAACTCATGGGCAAGCGCTGGGGGTAAAAGATAATTAACTTGGGCCAATAAATGTAAAGATTGTCCTGAATATTTTACTCTGCGATCTATTTTGAAGTAAATCAGAAGAAACTTGTATATTCTCAACAACTTTAAACCGTCTTCATGCCTCCTAGCGTCAATAAAATTCTTCAATATGTAGCCTAGAAATAATGCATTGCGACTGTAATTTCTTATGCAATCCTCTAAATTTTGTTGCGTCGTCGTTCCAGACTGTCCATTATGCTTTTGCGTAATGTGGTTTCTCAGCCGATTAATATCCTTATAAGGTGTTTTGCAATAAGGACAAAAGTAAAACGAGGTGGTTGAAGAGTCAGGTACCTAAAATGAAAATGAAAAGGTAATTTTTTGTGTGTTTTATCATACTAGTTTCACATTTATTACGGGTTTTTTTACAAATCATGCCGAAAGTGTGTCTTTTAGGCTTTGTCTGGAAAAAAAATTACCGACCGGCATCCGAAAATGGCCCGCAATGGCCACCGTCTGATACTTTTTTGAAAAATCTTTTCAACCAAATAATTGTTATAAAATCTATGAAAGAGGCACAAAAAATTAAAGCTCTATCTGTAACACCAGCGGAGCTATTATAGGAAAACCAGGAGGAAGGGTGGAATCCCCCTCACAGGTCCAAAGAGGGTTAGCTCATCTCACAAATTATATGTTCACGCACAAACTCATTCAGCATTAAATCCATATTTCGCTTGTTTTCTTCTTCGTTTTCCGATTTAGATGGTATACCGTGATTTTCTTGATATTCTTCAAATGCAGCTAGAAGTAATGCTTCGGTGTATTTCAACATTAATTCTTCACAGAGATTAACATTTTTTGCCGCCTTAGTTGGAATCGCTTTCATGTCAAGAAAGTTCCGTGCTTGAAACAAGGTACCTCGATTGTTCACCGAACCCGTACCATATAAAATGTGCCAAATCACCTGCAATAAAGTTAAACGCATAACCTATGAAACATGGGATAATTATATATGATATTTAGCCTAGACATCTCAGGGTTATTTTTCTTACCTCAAGAAAATTTGCATAAGACCTTCAAGCCTCTCAGAACTATCTTTAGCATCATTGACACGTTCTTGAGCTGTTTGTGGCCTTTCTACAGTCAACAGATCTCCAACGGAAAAAATTCGTACGAGATTGTTGGAACCATGTCCTGGAAAAAGCTGGTGCTGTTTGCGCAAAATCTCGATTATCCCCGCCTCCGTATTTTCATTTTGGTCTATTACTTCGCACAGGTACTGAAGAAAAAAAAAGGTTTTTAAAAATACCGTTACCAAAACTTAATAAAGATAACTATTGCAAAGAATATTTGTATACACGTAGAGTAAATTATAACTGTGATAAGAGTTGTGTTATTAAGTTTCTTTACAATTCCAACATACCTGCCTAAAAAGCCAGAAATCTGGTTTATACAAAAAAGTAAACTATAGCTACATGCGGAAAAATCTCAACTTACAACTATCGATTTGTTCTTTGTTTTCTCCGAATACTCATGTTCAATATGATAGGTCTCATGTTTTTTAAAAAAGCAAATTTCTTCAAAGTAGGTGACAAGATCACCTGACATGAAAACTTTGAACTCTTTACTCAAACACTCTTCGTCATCCGTTGTTGGCAAGAACGTACTCAGTGGGATATCGTATGCATCTCTCACCCGTTTGGCTTTGATTCTGATTAGGGTATCGGGTATTTCGATACAATTCCCCACAACCATCATATTGAAATAATGCCCGTCAATATCGCCTCTGTTACGGAGATATCTCCAACGTCTTGTCCGGATGTCCACATTATCTCCGACGATAATAAACTTGGAGTTGAATGGCTCTATCGCTTTCCTCGTTATTGTGACTGTGTCTGTGTTTTCACTATCGTTGCTGTTGCTGTTTATGTACTCGACTTCTTTTTCAAAGATTTGCCAGTCAGGATAGTCCTTGGAGCAACAAACTTCGGGTATTTTCTCAGTCTCGTCGCCTTCGATTTCGGACTTCAAAGAATAATTTGAAATCTGTGAGTTGATCAGCTCAATTGACGGGTTAACAACAGATTCATCGAAGAAACTGTCATCGATGTTAGTGGAGAAAAGATAACTTAGATTCATGCTTGAATCGAATACATCAGCGGAAAACTCGATCTCCATTACTGCTGAATGTTCTCTGAGGGTATCATTGATGTTTTCAAGCATTACATACACACTTTGTTCTAAATCTTTCGACAAATCTTTGATCGGTGTGAGATGATCATTCCCTCAGGCTAGTTGCTTCTGTAGTACTGATGTATGCGAGAAAGAGATAATCACAGCGTTAAATCTATTAATGCATTCCTTGGAAGCCTTTCTGCGTCTTAAAATCAAAGAGTTCAGGGTGGGTATAGCATTCATCTGTCTATTTCCAGAAAACAAAAGATTTCCTGCTGCATTTACGAGACTCGGAATTATTGTATCGGTCGTCTTAATTTTATTTCGCGTATTTGCTTTCGGATGAAATCCGATTGCTGTCAAAACTTCTTTGAAAATGGGGGCTTTAAAACTCAATTCTTCAAACTGCTGTTCGTATGATATCTTGTCAATATCGTTAACATCTGCAATCCTAAGAAATAACAAGGGCTATTTTGGTTAAATAAATAAATTTACTTTTATTCCTCTGGGGGAGGTAAGATCTTATTTCTGAGGTTGTGTCCTAAATAAACAAGATTTATTCAATTCTTGGAGCCATGAAAAGGCAACCTCGTTCCCAGGGCTTCTTCGAGTTTTCAGAATACCGTAATGCTCCGAATAAACGACCTCCCTCTCCAAAAAAATGATTTTTGCAATAAACACTTCTTCTAATAGACGCCCCATCAAACAAACGCCTCCTTAAAAGTACTAAGAGCAGCCTTATTTTTGTCTTTTTCGCTTTGTTCATATGCTGTTAAGAAAAAGAGACATTGTTATCTAAAAAATATCCAAGAAACGTTCCTTTAAAATATCAACATATTTTATAAACGCCAGGCATCTACACGTCGGCGTTTTTAGAGGGTGGCCGTTTGATAAAAAGTGGTCTTGGTTGTACACAAAGACCGAACTGAAAATAATTGAAACATTGTTATGTTTGTTGTACGGGTTAAGTACACTGTTAATACGGGTTATGGGAGACAAATTCTCATTTTGTGATTGCCTTTTCCAAAATTCTAATTTTTCGCACTTTTGCATAATGAAACGATAGAATGGCTCTCGTCCATTCTTGGCAAATCAGAAAGACGGAAACCGCTGACCAAAAAGATCGCATATTTGCTGAACGGGAGTACAGCAGATAATACTTTGTCCTTTGAATATAATTAAACGGTGGCTTTTTAAAATACGTTCCTTGAAGACTTCTGAACCTATAAATTGCACTTGTCTTTGAAAATAATATACAGACCTGTTCTTTTAAAATATTCTGACCCCCACCCACTGCTTGTTAAGACCACTTCGGTTATTAATTTTTCAGAAAAATTCCCCTCCATTTTTAAAGACCCCCCTCCCACCTTGTATAAGGCACCTGGGAGTAGTTGAAATACTTCATTCAATACAATACTTCATTTGCATTAATACTAGAGCCTTTTCTTTAAATTATAACGAGGCTAATACAAATCTTGCTTGACTGAAAATAAGTTTAACTAAAATTGAGTGAACAAACAATTCCTATTGTATATTGTCACATAAATGGCCTCGTAATCCGCTTGTAACTAATCTATACTATATATTGGAAAGGTTTCATGCTCTGGGCTACGCTGTTCTACTTGCTATGCTTGCTAGTAGATTTTGCTACATGGAGAACGCTTTGCTAATACATCAAGTAAACATAAACTAGACTGTCGAAGTCTGCACTGAAAAGCATGCCTCACCTGCTACCTAACTCAAATAAGTGACTGCTCAAAATTTGAGTTGGCATGTCCAGTCAGCAGGATTCGATTCATAGCATCGCGCTATGCTCATAATTAGCGTTACCTCAATATGAAAGGCCTTTGCTTCAATAAGAGACCAAGGACAGGAGCTAGTTTAAAATGATTACGCATGTCCTTATTACAGCCTCTGTTCTTTATCGATAGCATCACTAGATAGCATCCAAATCATTTGCCTTGTGCCGTGCAGTTATTATTCTTATGCAGTAATTATCATTACGAGCGAAGAACAAAGATTTTGGTAGTCTAGCGTAGCTAAACTCTTTTCTCTTCTGCAAAGTTTTAGTTTTATAAATCGACGACAAATTCTATGAAAAGGAGAAAAAAGAGTCTAGAACAACCCAAGCAAAAACACTGTAAATATTTTTCCTCCAAAATTGGAAGGAAGCATTTTCATTGGTTGATAAAACAATGAAACTGATGATTGACAGATTGAAAAAAATCTTCCAATCAAAAAAGATCACAAAATAAAAATCCTCCAATGGCTTTGGGAATAAAACAATTGCAATAGAATGTCTTCAGCTGATTGGTTTTTCAAAGTAAACAAACCATATCTTAGCTTTCTTGTCTACGTTGTCCCAAGCCGTTTTTCTCCCAGTGATGAGATGATTGATGCTTTGGCATTTTACTGAATTTCCTTTTGAAAGAAAAGCGGCTTGGCTACGCTAGGCTAAGATTTTGGGAGAAAACTAAAAGGAATTCAAAGAACATAGCTACGTTATGGTGGTAATACTACTTACCAAAATTTTGAATCCGTGTCCTTTTTGGACAACACATCCCCCTCCTTCGAGACTTCATCAAACAAAAACTTCAGAAACATATCTTTCTCCCTTGCGTAAATAAAATTCAATATGAAGAAATAATCCTTGAGCTGCAACGCTTTGAGCAATGGAACACTGTCAACTGATAACGCCATGGATTCCTGTTTATCATGATGTGTAAAGGCTACCTAAAGAGTTTGAGAACAGCCGCAAAACTATTGTGTATGTAGTAAGCAGTAGACGTAAGCAGTAATTTATGATAACATTTAACAAACTCAAAACTGCTCAAATAAGAACTACCATTAGACGCAAATCTTGTTTTTTATTGAGTAATAATTTTTTTAATAATAGCATTAAACTATGATTAAACTGTATAAATTAACCAACTATTACAGATTCCGGAAGAGGAGAGTTATTAACTTGGTCACCACTATAGGATTTTTTCATATTCTTTACACTTGCTGAGGTAGAATATCGCTTTGTCTTGGTACGAGTGTACTCTCTTTCAACGATACTTCGTCCCTTTACTAACATATCTTTAAATTCTCTTTTCTTTACAAGTTGGTTCTTAATTTTCGAATAGCAAAGCCTGCAAACACACTGAAAATCATGATTTCTTTGAAGCAAAGTTCCAAAGTATTTTTCTAGATCTAAACATGCTTGGGTTTTGACGTTTTCATTGGAACCTTTCCATAACTTGATTTTACTTGAATTAGGCTTTTCATGTAAAATTTTTCACAGATATCAAAATGACAAATAATACAAATATTCTTGGCACTGTAGTCCAAAGTATAAATCTTTAGTTCTGTCTGATTTTCATGCAGAGATGAAGCTGACATAATCTCTGAAAATAAATGTACAAACAAAATCAAATCCAGATTAATGCAACATGAAAAAAGAATCTAGAAATCCGAGAGAAATAAAAGTACTGAAAGTTTTGCATAATCTCAAGGAGCCTTTACTCTACACAATCTTTCCCACAACTTTACCCCTCCCCTAAAAAGGATATGATCTAGCTTTCATTGCACTGACAACACATTTTGAATCTTCTTTCCATATTTGAGGACTACATTAACAGACAAAAAGCAAACCTATTAAGATTCAAATAATTAGTTAAATTAGTTAAGACTTAGTTGAAATAAGTTTCTGCTTTTCATTAAATACTTACATATTAGAGAGCACGAAGGCACTTCTTCGAATACTACCTCTGAGTTTCTATTTATCAGTCTAGCTGAAATAAATCTGAAACAGATATCGAATAAAATCAATCATTTTCTGGGACACATATTGATTGCAGGACACTTACGAGATGAAAACTTACAGAAACTACATCTGTACGGCACTTCTTCGAATACAAACTATATCTTTCAAGAAAATAATAACTGCTAAATTCTTTTACAACGACAATCTGTTTAAAGAAGAAAAACTAATCTTATTCAACAAATTAAAAGTTGATAAAAAGAATATGAGCAACCGTAACTTTCTGCTTTTCATTAAATACTTACATATTAGAGAGCCCAAAGGCACTTCTTCGAATACTACCTCTGAGTTTCTATTTGCCAGTCTAGCTGAAATAAATCTGAAACAGATATTGAATAAAATCAATCAACTTCTGGGACACATATTGATTGCAGGGCACTTACGAAATGAAAACTTACAAAAATTACTCCTGGAAAGCACTTCTTCGAATACTACAGTATATCTTTCAAGAACAAGAACAACAAGAACAAGCGTATATTCTTTTTTGACAAGATACATAAATCAAAATAGTAAAATAAAAAGTATAACATAACAACACAACATAAAATACAGGAAAAAGAAGACTGGTATAAGGTGAGACCTCGTAAAATCCAGCCAAGAAACCTAATTACAATATATAAACATAAAATTAAAACCTATTAACAAAAACCGTATGATATCTAGAAATGACATTAAACTATCACAAATTAAATACCTAAAATATTACAAAAACTTATTTATTTTTAATTTTATACATATGTCGAAAGGAAATTTGTGAGAAGTAAGTTTCTGATTTCTCCACCACTGACATTTGTAATATCTAAGTCATAATTCATGCTTATAAAAGTGTTTCAGTTGAGAATACATCTATATTTTGCTGAAAATTTGCCATAAATGTGTGTATTATATTCTGGGATTTCAAGTTGACCATTTGCAGCTACCCTTGTGTTATGATTGTGGATATTTCGTCGTTTTGAAAAAATTTCCTTAAAATCTTGAGGAAGTTTGTGACTTATCACTCGTTGCATGAATATAAAGTCCTGTGTAAATAATATATCTTTAAACTTCATTAACTTGAGATCTTTATACAATCCACCCGGCAAAAATGCGCATAAAATGCATCTTAAATGCATCTTGAAAACGATCTTTGACGCGCATTCTAAATGTTTTAAAGTGCAAGACTTTAATGCGCATTTTTCAATGCATCTTGAATGCGTCTCCAATAAAGGGCATTAAATGCATATTTCTAAATGTGTTTCGAATGCATTTTGGTTAATATGCATTAAATGCATCTTGAATTACCATCTTAAATGTGTCTTACAAAGGTCTTAACGTGCAAGACTTTAATACGCATTTCTGAATGCATCTTTAATGCGTATTAACAAGGGACATTAAATGTGTCTTTCTGCTTTTATATGGGTTTTTCAATTCAAAGAACTAAATAGGAAGTGTTCTATCTATAATTAAAAAGTCATTACTTTCATGTTAACGTATAATTTATTTCATCTTTTATTACTTCATCATGTCATCACGAATTAAAAGTAAAACTGTACAAACGTGACCACATAAAAAGTGTGATGAAAACGTCACCCAATATAAATATAAATATACATTAAAATCCGAGTACAAATTACTTGCTTTCTCTTCAGCAAATTGTAGATACATGATAAATCAAAGTTTCCATCGATTGAATCTTGTTCGGATATTGAGTTTTGCGTTTTCATTTGTCACCACAGAAATAGAAGATAAAGTGCATACAAAACAAACTGAACAGCGCACAAATATTTCATTTTCAGTAATTCCAAATGCATACAAATACACCAAACCGCTACGAAAAAATTCTCTTTCAATCTCGTTTAAGCAAGATTAAGCAAGACTTTTTTTCTTCTTGCGTTTCTTTCAGTTCTCATTCCCACTAGCGACTACTTTCTTTGCAACAAACGACTCTCGCCGTGAAGTCTATAGAAGAACCATTTTCTAACGAAGAACCATTTGTTCAACTATGAAGCTTCTGAAAACAAAATAATAACACACTGGTAAATGTAATGACTACACCCTCAAGTAAACTACCTTCGATTCAAAAAATTGTTTTTTACTCCAAGCTAAAAGTTTTTCCTTTAGAAAACCAAAGTATTTTTCTATAAAAATAATAAAAAAGAAAGAATATACTTACTTGTTTCTGCAAGCATTTTGATCCACATCTTCAAATTTATTCAACACATTTTATCACAAGTTTTTTTAACATGATATTTCTCTAACTTCCTACTGGAACGACACATGTTATTTTTTTTCATGAAAGTTTTGTCGTTAAAATCAATCTAATTTCAAATCTTTTGTTCTTAATTCTCAGCGGCCAATCAGAATAGAGTTTTGAAAATGTAAGCTACGATGGAGACACAACACTCTCCTTTTGTCACTGGCATGCCCGCCATTATAAAAATATATTCTTTTCCTTTACTATGATGAAAAAAATTTTAATGATACCTTTTTGGTGTTTTTTAAAAGAATTAGGAGCAAAATTTTTTCCTTTAATTTGTTTCTGATTAAAAATTTTTTTATAAATTTTGAAAAAATTTTTTAATCTTCAATTTATTGACCGTATTTTGCTCGCGTAAAGCTTATGGTCGGATCGGATCGGAATTTAACAGATGAACAGATTCAATTACCTTGACGATTGATTAAAAGAGTTGCATGTAGTTGAACAAAACATACTATAAATTGAAACGGTATAAAATGAAAACACTAAAAACGTATAAAAAGAGTTCGGTGAAAATTTTCCCCAGAAAGATTTCCCCATTGAAACTTACCTCGCCACATAGTTAATCGTCCCCTGGTAACTTTCCCCAGCTAATTGCCCCCAGAAAATTACCTCCAAAATCTGAGGAATGGTAAGGTAGTTAAGCTAAGAGGCGTTTGCAATATAGAATAGCACTAGCCACTTTGTGACAAATCAAGAAGAAAGAAACCACTGACCAAAAGCATTGCATATTTGCCGTACAGGAATAAAGCAGAGGCCGTATCGCCGTATACCGTATTTCTTAAAATATTTTTTCTAAAAACGACTACCTTATCAGTAGATTTTAACTGATATAACTGATTTATTTTTTGCACTCCGCTAACTTTCCTTGAACTTTTCTTGTCTGTTTTTTCCCAATGTTTTATCCTATTTCTTTTGAAATCTGAATAAGGAAGAGAGTATAGGCACTCATCTTTTCAATTCTTATGCAGATCTTTAGAAAATATTGTAATTTTAACAGAAATATCAATAAAGATCACCGTATTTACCACATTCTTATCTATCAGTTATATTTTGCCGGGAAATTGATTGGTAAAAAGCAGCTAAAATAGAAAATCTAGTCGGCAAAAAGCGACCACTTTTTTTGGCGACTAAATTTTTTTTGCCAACTGCACTTTTTTGCCGACTTTTTTTCTACCGATAAGGTAGATCTAGTCTATTCACAATATAGAAATTCATAGAATTTTGGTTTATAGTTAGATTACATCAGTTTATATTTGGGGTAAAATGCGTAAAACAGGTTTCTCATTTACATGATTTTCCGATTTGCTTATCGTGTAAAGCACACGAAAATTAGACAAAAATAGATTTCCTCATCTTCCATAAATCGACTGCCATCATGGTCAAAATATTATGGACTTTTTCAAGTCTTTCCTGTATAAATTATCACCACAAGCGATAAGATGTTTGAAATTTAGATACCCTGTTAGACAGCGATTTATAGCGCGATTTATCTATATGAGCCTTGAACCTTGGGCTCTTGGCTGAGAGAGTGAAAACCACCTAACGTCCTTTCTGGGTGGTTTTCCAGCGTGTTATTCCAGCTTATTAAGGCAGTTTGTTTAGGGAATCACCAAAGTTCGAGTTTTCCAACTTTTGATCTGAAAAAATCCACGTTTATGTAAAATGGAAAATCCAAAAAGTGGCAGAATTTTCACATTGTCTACAGTTTTTTTGTCCATGATTGTAATTAATCTGAAGCAATCCTTCCTAATTTATCAACGCGCTGTCGAGAATACGTAACGGTGATCCATATCTGCATTTCTTTTTACAAAAGTTGCTTTAGTTTACAAAATATCTAGCTAAAAACTTCTTTAGTTGCTAGTTTTATTTAAATTACTTTTTGTGTCGTACCTGAAGGTGAGGGGCAAAATGGCCGGATTTGCGAATAATTGAGTAGTTTGAACAGATGCACTGAATGCATCTTAGCAAATGCATCATTCATTGCTTTGAAAAAATGCATAAAAAGCAACTTGTTAAATGCACATTACGAAATGCATTAATTAGACGTACCAAATACATCTATGTAAATGCACATTATTAAATACCTTACAAATATGCATCCAATGCATCTTGGTAAATGCGCACTTTGCGATGCATTATTAAGATGCATCATATGCATCTTGGTAAATGCGCATTCTGAAATGCATTAATGAGATGCATTGAATGCATTTTGGTAAGTGCACATTGTGTAATGCATTAATGAGATGCATTGAATGCATCTGAATGCGCATTGTGCCGGGTGGGAACTTATCAATATCGCAACCGAACCTAGAAAACGTTATTTTACGAATGGCTCCATCCTGAAGACTTTGAACCTTGTTGGTAATTGCTTGACTACCCGCCCCCCACAGTCGGCAGCCATATAGAAGAAGAGAGTTAAAAATAGAGTGATATACCATACGCAGCGTGTTAAGTGGAAGATTATTACGAAGTTTTGATAGGACTTCTATAGCTCTTACTAATCTAGTAATTAGAAATTGGCTTTGAGTTTCCCAGTTAAGTTTATCATCTAGAAAAATACCTAAGTATTTTACATTTTTACTTTGAGTAAGGACCTTACC
>JANSTP010228547.1:0-11393 GCA_025330745.1 Cladonema radiatum | reverse complement strand
TTTTTTTCAATGAAACTTTTTTATTTAAAATCTCTTACGTCATTAAGCATTGTTTCAAAGGACGCGGAGGACGCGAATGCTGCTTGAAATTTCGACTAAGTGTTGAAATTGTTTTGATAAACAATTTTCAAAGGAATAATATATTTTCAATAAAGTTTCTGCCCCAGTCTTCGATTTTGACGTTTTAACGTTAATGGGCGTTAACGTTACTTTTTTTCCATTTAGAAACATTTTTTTCTATATTTATTAATTTGTTTCAATAATTTAAGGTGGCTATCGACATTTAATTCATGACACAACGACATCCTTTAGACGTTATCTGAATCCATAATGTATTTGAGTACTTAAACTTTTAACCAACCGCCTATACATTGGTATTGCAAAAAAAAAAAATCATACAAATTAAAAGTTGTTGGCAGCTTAACATTCGCTGTTATTGACATCCTCAGTACTTTCTTTCATAGGGCTGATTCAATTACATGGGATCCCCACAAAATGATGAATGTTTTGCTACAGTGCTCTGTGTTATTGCTCAAAGAAAAGGTAAAGGTTTCTCGTGAACTTTCGTTCCAGCTAACTGCAGCTATTACACTTTATTTATTAGTTTCAGAAAACTTTTTCAGTAGGCTTCGTCAACTTTTTAAGATGATTTAACTAAAGCTCTCTAAGTTCTTCAATGTTCTTCCCGGCTGAAAAGCATTTCCAAATGAAATTACAATCTAGCTTTAAAAGTTGATGTTAGATATAACTCGAGACGACGAGATGTATCAGAGTCCTATGAGATTATGAATAAAAGAATCATTGCAAATTTTATCATGAGTCAATAATCCAAGAAACTTCTAAAGTGATAAATGACAGTATGTCGATGAATTCAGTTAGACTGGACGTAATAACAACAGCAATCACAATATAAGACTCAAAATAGACAGTGAGCTGTTATGTTCGAAAATATATACATAAGGTAGAAAAATGGACAAATAAGGTCTTATGTTAGCTATCTGCCATCAACTTAAATAAATGTAGCATTTTTCTAAATGAGACTTTTTGAATTGAAGGAAAATGCAATCGATAGAATCCTTGAGTACGTTCAGGAGGTAATTATTTATGGTTTTTTTTTTTAGGGTCATCTGCAAGCTTGCTATGGTCAAAATGCTAAATACTTATTTCAAAAAGATAAAAAATTATACGACACGACATGGGATATCGGTGATCGAACATTTCAATGTGGACGAAAAAATGACGTGCTCAAATTAAACCTCATGTGGAAAGCTAAGGTATGTCGCTATGCCACCTTTATTGTCTTTTAGTCTCAGCAACAACTAGCTTGTGCTACTGGCTACTATACTACTAGTCTCTCCTTCAGTTAATTGATTTTTGATGCTTTTTCTACTTAAAATGAATTTCTTACTTTACTTATCATAGGGAACGAAAGGAATAGAAGAACAAATAGATAATGCTTTCGATAGAGCAAAGTAATACAAGTTTTTGGTGATATTCTCTTCACGATTTTCTTCTTTTTTTGTTTATTTATTTTTTTATTGTTATTTTTTTATTATTATTGTTGTGTGGTTAATTTATATTATTTATCTGATAGCAATTTTTTTTTACCTTTTTTACCAATGCATATCAACACTATGAAAAATCTGGCAAAAACCTTTGTATTTTCCAGTGTCAAGGAGATTGAATCATATAATGCACATTTAAATTTCAAATTCCAGATATCTTAGTGACGAGATACGCAAAAGAAATAATTTCAAATTAGTCCGGGAGGTATGAGCCTGATTACTTCGATTCCCTCGTATATTTTTCGTACTCTGATTGCTTCGGGAAGTTTTTAGTGCAAATTCATGACGTAAATTTTACGTCAATTCTTTTTCTATCTTCCTCTTCAGAAACAAGAGGCTAATCAAATTTTTTTCTTGTAAACAATTATGCAAAGTCCTTCCAAGGAATATTGGCATTCTGACAATGAAAAAGGCTTTATAAATGGTTGCAAAGAATTGAACTGAAGGATTCAAGCATCTTATTAAATTAAGTTATAGCCTAATGTACTAAGTAAGTCTTATAATAGCAACGTTTCTTGCTTTCTAGGTGGAATGCACAAACGTATGTTTCCAATTCATCCCGAAAAGTTTAATGGATATGCCGGAAGGTGAAGAAAAGCAAGAAAAACTAGCAAGAGTAAGGAAGCTTTGTTTTTGATACATATTTGCCTATCAACCTATCACTTGTCCTCATCGATTTTAACAAAGAAAAAATGGGATAGGTAAATATAAATTGCTTAAAAGTATGTTCCTACGAAGACTTTTATGTGAAAATTTGATAAAAAGTTGAGTTTCGGAAAGAGACACAAAAATAACCAAAAGGAGGCCTTGCGGTAATTTTCTCTTGTTTTTTGTGTAAAGTCCAAATAACTTTAATTTCTTCTCGTTTGTGTAGGTTCCACCAGAAGTGAAGAAGAGAATGACGGTTAAAGGTTCCCTTTTAATTGGTTACCAACCTTTAAAAGATCAAGGGAACGTATTCCGGATGATAGTGGTTAGTCCTGTCATTACAAATGCCGATATGGATTTTGTATTAGACGAAATCGAACGTTTAGGAGATGATATATAATTTTTATCAGTATTATGTTGCTGTTTTTATTTTCAAAAAAGATACATATTTTTACATTAATAGCGTACTAATTCTGCAAACACTATTATTGAACGGTGACCGATAAGGTTTACGCATAAACTGTAGAAGTGTCATCATAAAAGAAGGGTGATAAGTTTGATCTTTTAATAGCAAAGAAAACTAGATAATAATCTTGAAACAATGTACTATGAATCTGCAGTCAACAGATTCATTGTTCAATTTACTTCATTACAATAATTTAGTAACTCTATAATTATTAATTTCATATACAGTTGATTCGAACATTGCTTCGAAGTATTATTTAATTCGAACGCTAATGATTAAATGGTAACGTTAATCAAAAGAATTCTTCGGTCTTTTGTTATTCGATTTATATGAATTCGAAACCCCATAATTCGATTACTCATGCAAATCGATCAAATTGCAAATCTCCTTGAAGATTCGAATTACAATGCAACTCTTTCCGTCATAAGTACTCGATACAAAATAATTTACTGAAAGATTAATCTAAAAGTTAATCTAAAACTCTGGAATCTCAACTGTGAGAACTTTTTTCAAGTTCGAAATCAATAAATGAATTTTACAAATGAATTTAAGTGACTATTACACTTTCCTAATTTCTATCTTTTAATTACAAGAACGTATTTGAAAGCAGCAGCATTAATTAAGCTATAGGACATAATAAAACACAGCAACTTGCATACGATGCCAATAACAGTTAGAATTATCTTTAAACGTTCTAAAGTTCTGATTTAACAAACTGATTTAACGTTCATAAACATGAAAAGTTGCCACTCTTGCATAGATACATTTGATCTGCCTCTTTCGCAATTTCCTATATATCCACGGCGAGTATTTCGGACCATCTACATTATCCTACACCCAGCTTGTCCGACAAATAGCTAATTCAAATATTCCAAGAACCACTTCCAAGGCAGACCAAAATATTGGCAGAAAATACAAAGAACTCTTCATAAGGATGGTTCTAAATGCTACTTAACGTATTTTTCACAGATTTGTCACTTTTCAGAGATTAAAATTTTAAACGCTTTGACCGTAACTTTAGGAATGGATTCTAGGTATTTCATTGAGGGTATTTGATTCAAGATTAAACAACAGTTAAGTATTTGCTCGACATTATGTAAAATCCTGTAGAAAATTCGGTTTGGTTAAAACTAAGTCACTAAACGAACGTTTGGTCAATATTCCTTTAAGGTATATGACGACAGATAAATGCTCTCAAATATATATCTATATCTTCGCAGTTAAAACTGATTGCTAAAATAAAAACACAGCACAGAAGCAAACCTGATAATAGAAAATTGAGGAGTTGGTTCTGAGCAATGACCTCTGGAAAAGGGGACCTAAAAATTTTACCCCAATTTCTTTTTCAAAATGTCCTTCTCTCCTTTTTGCTCACATAGGTGTATAAAAATAACAGATTGCAAAAACTGAAGAAACACAATTTCGAAGATATTCATGTCATGATGTTTTCTTTGTTTTGCAACTGAAACTGATTTAATGAAAAAACTACTTAGTAACGGCATAAATTTAAATGTAGTAAGCCTTCCATTCCTATTACCAAAGGCTGATTTTAAGCTTTGAATTCATAAATTGTAAATATTTTTAATTTCTATAATATTTTTATATTAATTATTTTTCATTCCCTCAAATGTTTTTCTTTCTTTTTTAAAAAAAATTTAGTGGCGAATACGTTTTTGATGCTTTTTATTAGTGTTTACAGGGTTGACCTTCAGACAGCGTTGTGTTTGCATTGGCTTCTCGATCCAGAGTACCTCCCCCAAATGAGGAATCTGAAATCAACAGTGACATTTTGCGGCATTTTTAATAACATCGCAATAACCTCAGTAATCCATTTTGACAAAGAAGGGCAATACAAGTGACCAAAAAAACGTATTCTTAAAATCGGAAACCTTTGAAGTTATCAGCTTAGTGTTTAGTATTACGTTGTTATTTTAGTGTATTATATATATGTTAACTTGATTGGAATAAAAATAAAGTAAATAAAAATAAAATAAAATTAAAATCTAAGATCCGATCCAAGAATAAGTAGAGTCATGGACACTTGAAAGTTGTCAATATAGAGCATTTTTTGTTTGTTATTTGTTTACGAATGTGATTGTATAAACTTGTATTGGTCCATTCCTCAAAACATTAATTGGTCCTATCTCAATATAGAAGAAGCTTTAAAGGGTAAGTTTATAATTCAATTAAGTTTTTGAAATTACCAGTAGAATTTGTTTACTGAAAAAAATTTGAAATCGAGATGAATCCTCTCTTCAGTGCTGTGAATATAGCTTTTTTCACATTTTAATTCTTTGACTGTATTAATTTAGATATTCTCCCAATTTTGCTCTAAACTCATTTTCTTGATTAACGATAGGACTTTCAGTTCTTGAAAAATCAGTGTTTCCCATTGATTCCTGGTGTTTCTTGGTGTTTTTTTTTTGTTGTTGTTTCCTGGTGTTTCCTGGTGTTTCTTAGTTTTCTTTATGTTTCTTATAAAATCTTGGTGTTTCTTGGTGTTCCCTGGTTATTCTTAGTTTTTCCTGGTGTTCCTTGATGTTTTTAGGTGTTTCTTGGTGTTTTTTGACGTTTCTTGGTGTTTTTTGGTGTTTCTTGGTATTTCCAGGTGTTTTTAGGTGTTCTTGGTGTTTCCTGTTGTTTCCTGGCGTTTGTTAATGTTTCTTGGTGTTTTCTGGTGCTTCTTGTGTTTTTTTTATATTTCTTGGAGTTTTTTAGAGTTTCCTGGTGTTTCATAGTGTTTCTTGGTGTTTCTTGGTGTTCCTTGGTGTTTTTTTGTGTTTCTTGGTGCTTCTAAGTGTTTCCAGGTATTTCTTTGTGTTTTTGGTGCTTTTTGTGTTTCTTGGTGCTTCTAGGTGTTTCTAAGTGTTCTTCGTACTTTTGGTACTTCTTTTATTTGTGTGTCTTGGTGTTTCCTGGTGTTTACTGGTATTTTTTGTGTTTTTTCAGTGTATCTTGGTGTTTCTTGGTGTTTCCTAGTGTTTGTTGGTGTTTGTAGGTGTTTCTTGCTGCTTCTTATGTTTCTTTGCATTTCTTGGTATTTTTTATGTTTCTTAATGTTTTTGGTGCTTCGTGATGTCTCTTGGTGGTTTTTGGAGTTTTTTGGTGTTTTGCAGTTTCTTGATATTTCCTTGTGTTTTTTTGGTGTTGTTTGGTGACTCAGTATTCTGCATTAGCATTGTCTCCTAATGTTCAATCTTCTAGCATTTCTATAAAGGAGAGAGTTCATGAATAACATTACTGTAGTTGAATAAGATCTTTCCAGATATAATTTTACATAACATATGCTTCAAAAATACCATTCCATGTGATGCGGTGTTGCTATGTGCAAGTAAACATCAAATTCCATGTGAGTAGGTGTACAATGCCATCGATCTGCTGCAACATGGTGGGTTGAACTAGCATGAAAATACCTCAACATGTCATAACACATACTGAGAAAAGAGGTGACATAAATAATATATATGTTACCTATTGTGTAAATAGCATTGAATAAATAACGGTGCATCAATGACGAATCAAAAATGATGTTGTAATGATATATGGTTATTGCATGTCGTTAAAAGGGTCGTATTATCATTGTTAGAATTCAAAGGCATTTGGTCTATTGATAAAGGGTTTCTCATCATTGGGTGTTATTGACGACAGTTTGGCGACATCAAAATAAACTTCATGAAAAATGCCTTCGGGAATATATAAAACTTCGTTATCTTAACTTAACCAAATGCTTTAGTGAGATTATCCTGTTAGGGTTAGCAACTTAGAATTGATTTTAAAAAGCAATTCTCGGTTTATCTAAAAATGTGACATTTTGTCCCCAACCTTGATTTAGCCTGTTTTGTACATAGATTTGATTTCTTTTTTTTCTTTTTCCAGTTACTCAAAGCTATTCATGCCTTAATAAAGCAATATTTTCATGTAAGTCTATATTTTAAGCAATCTTAAAGATCTTGAAAACTCTAGAACGTCTATTATTGTATGTTTCATTCACTAGTTATTCGGGTTATTGAAATATTGAATAAGGTTCGTTCTTTAAAATTTTATTCGTTTTGATAGCCGATCAGATTAAACTTTCTGAAAAACTTGAACCTCCTTTCCCCCGCTATATTTTGCCCCATTGTACGATCAATACGATCATTGTTTTTACGTACAGTGCCTTTATTGACAACGCAGTCTAAGGTTAACTATTTTTTGATATACATTGGCTATCAAAATCAGACCAAAAAATAAAAATATTTATACGTTTCGGTTGTTCTTTAAAAGCATTAGTCAGAATTTTGTTATTAGAAAACCTTGAAATCATATATTAGTCTTAATTCATTTATGAACCTAAAGACCATATTTTGGGTGATCCAAATATGGATCTGATTGACTGATAAAGCAAAAAAAAACTGCAATTTCAACTACGTGTTACTAAGGTCGGTTTACACTTCTGTAAATCTGTTAATCAGTATATTGATTTCAATCATTGATAAAATGTAAACCCGGTTTGCAATTCACCTCTGCAATGTCTTCGGCGTCATCATTTTAATCTTATCAAATATTGTTAAGGTCGGTTTACACTTCTGCAATTTTTTCTATCATTTTATTGATGAAAACATTGCAGAAGTTTAAACCTTGTCTGCAATACGTTTCATGAGAACTGAATTTTTCTTTTCAAAACATTCGGCAATGCAATGTGTTCGCCATCAATATTTTTCAAATCAACCCGATCTTGATTCAGTTCTCAAGAAAAGTATTCCAGACAAGATTTACACTTCTGCAATGAAGTGTAAACCAACCCATAAGTAGTGTGCCTACTTTGATAAAGGATATTGTCAAAAAGTATGTGTAAGATGGTTTCTCAACATTTACTGTTTAAAAACATTGATAAAAAATATTCTAAGCAAATATTAGGTGTCGATGAAGGATTGCATCGACAAAGGAAAAGATCCGAGTAAAAGTAATATGAAATAGAGCTTTTTTACCTGGAAGTATTTTCAACATTACATTGCATTTCCTTTCATAATGCATCAAAAGATAATAAGTTCAGTTTTTTAACATTTATTTTGACACATCCATACGTAAAAATACATAGAATGGTTCTTCGGTCAGATAATTATATTTTTAAGAAAAGAGAAGTATATCTAAATAAGTAAAATAAATAAAATGCAAAAGAAAGTTAAATATTTTGGGCCTGATGAGTGTTTCGCAAGAGTTTTGTCAAAGAAGTAATTTTTTAGTTTTGTATTTGAGATATATCTTTGTTGTTTAGCTACATATAGTTCATCCGTTATTTTTAGACCACCTTAAAATCATTTCTTTGGTGGCTAATGAATGAAATGAATAAAAATCTTGTTTATACGGTTTTCACGTTCTTTAAAAGAATTAAAAAAGGATTTTGCAAAAAAATCTTTTTTATTTGCTTTTAATTTTTTCTAAAATTTTCATTCTCCAATTCATTTTTTATATACCAATATAAGAGACTGCATTCTTGCCTCTTAAAAATTAGTGGTCGCAATTTGGCACACGAACACCCTGTTGCACAGTTTTGTGACGTAGTGTAAATATGGTGCTGATTCATGAGGCGAGGGTTTTTCATCAACTGCAGTCTCATAAAGATATTAAATTGCAGTTATTATTGATGATTACCAGGTAATCCCACGTTTCTTTATTCTATTAACTGTTAAGCACTCGTAAGTGTGAATAAGTTTGACAAATGTGAATAATTGTCCGTCGCCCTACAGACTCGGGTAAATTAAAGATTTTCTCCCCCTATTTCGTGATTAATCGTCAATTAATTTCCAAAACATGCAACTATTACTAGTAACTGCTAAAAAACTAATCAAATTTTATCATCCTTAGGAGTAATTAATAGGTTAATTGCATGACAAAGCATACGATTACTTGGTAATTGTTAATAATAATTGCAATTTGGTTTTATGCTGTCTTGTTTGGTCTCATTCATTTTAAGTGGATGCCAGGGTTTTTCTCTCTTTATTCTGCGTAAAAGAAAATGCAATGCAACGTCATATATATTCCCAGCAGATTAAAAATCTCTGTTTCTTATCGATATGGTTGCATAGAATATCGTTTTATAAACATTTTTAATGGAAAAGTAAGGATTGAAAACCACTGTAAATAAATTTTCGGCTATTTCCTTATCAAAAGAGGCACTTAATTTATGCAACACCATACAGCAAGATAAACAAGAATCAGAAGTTCTCCCATTTCAGTTCATAAGTAGTGCAATGGCATGTTATTGAAAATTGATGATTAAATTCTGAACCACTGATATCAAATCACTATTTCAGTTAATTTCTATTGATATCAAAATAAGAAAAATTGTTGTCATATCAGGGACCTTGCAATTTAGATTTGATATCTACTATCTACGCCATACATAATCTGTAGTATAATGATGAGATTAAATGGCAATTAATTGTGATCATATACATCCTCTCTGCAAACATCATAATATAAGATTTTGTCGAGTATTATATTTGAATCTAAAATTACAGAGAGCAAGAGGTCATGTGTAACGTGACATGTGGGCATCTAAAACCAAATAACGATATTTTAACGCTTTTAAGGTATCATGTAAATAAAGGCTGTAAAATTAGGGTTTGTAACATTTTTATAAGCTCCGAACTAGTAACTAGTAATGCTTTTTCATAAATTTGAAATTGAATGCAGAAATTAATCAAAATCATCTTCCGAAGTTGGAAAAGTTTGTTAGGAACATCTGCAAAAGCATCAAAAATATCTGCAAAAAAAGGAAAATCTTCTTAAACTTATGATAAAGCCCGTTTGCGTCACTGCAAAGGTTATATGCCGAGATTAAATTTACTAAAAAAATAATTACAGTTAATTTAAACGTTCATTATACAAATCAGTCGTAAAAATGTAGGTGCCTCGTTCTGAAAAAACTGATTAATCTCTGATTAGTGGAGATTTTATTCGCATGCGTATAAGCTATGGGATTAGATAATACTCATCCCATGATCATTTAAACATCCTCCGCTGCGCAAACTGCATATATAACACAGAACGTCTTATTAAAAGTAGAATTCAAATGACATTGATTGGCGTGGGTAGTTGATGAATATTTAGTCGGAAATTATTAGAACATTCGTCTAATAGAATTTGGAAACAGGGTGACATGGAGACATTGAAAGATAGAAGCAGATACAAGACTCCTTCTTCAAAAGCTTCATTTTTATCAAAATGGTTTTTTTGGTGAGTAATAAAGTTTATTAATTCGGAGATTAATCCAAAACCGTTTTCAAGCTGGCAGTTTTATAGGGTTAAGAAAGAGTTGAAGTAGTATATGTATTTGAAAACTCCATGGCGTAAATGTACGGCCGATTTTATGTCCCGTCTAACTCAAACATTTAAGTGAGGAAAATCTGTGACACTTAAATAATTTCTGGTTTTTATACAAAATTAGTGTTGTATATAGTGTTGTGTCGTTTTGTACTGATTCGTTTCAATTCTACAATATACATAATGGATATTCGTATGGTTTATTAACTTAAATATTTCAAAATGAAATTATATTTACATAATTTGTGTAATTAGCAAAGTAACTTTTCGGTTTTGCAGGTACGTTAATCCGCTTTTCCGAATTGGAAACAAAGATGGGATTCGGTCATCGGATATTTATAAGATTGAAAGTAAAGATAAATGCAAAAAATTGACTACTTTGTTGGAAAGGTAACAAATTTTTATTTTTTTTATTATCATCTCTAGATAACGTAATTGTGAGTTTTGCTTTTTAATTCTGAAAATGTTTCTCCGAAATGTTAGTTCATTCAATTTTTTTCTGAAAATTGAATTAGCTAACGCCAGTCTATGAGAATTTAGTAAATGCTTTCCTGGATTTATAAAAATCAATTTTTTTTTACTTATTCTTTTCGGACATAGATATAAGTTCGATTTTAGAATTAATCTACCAGAGGCGAAGGGAGGGGAAATATAAGGGTTGTCACAATTGTGACGAAATGAGTTGCTTTAATTAAAGTGAATGAGAGTTTAATTAAATTTAAGAAATTGAAATGTTATTTTTAAGTTTCTTTTGAAACTTTTTCCGAAATGAACGTTCAATGCATTAGAATTAAGGTCACTAATAGCTGTTTTCCATCAATAAATTAGTAGTTGGTGCCAAAAATTTGACTATATCATTTCATGCTTGTATTCGAACGATTATGACAATCTAATAAGCAAATATGATAAGTTAGTCTAATAAATATGAAGTTTTTGGTTAGGATAAGTTTAGGTAGATGAGGACCAAATGAAGGCCAATTAGAGCCAAATGACTATTCTTCAGACTCTCATTGGAAGAGGCCTAAACGTAAGGTATGGTTGAAAGAGGAAAGAAAATGGTGTTTCCGCTAGTTTCTATTTATTGAAAGGTTCTATTATTCTATTTTTTATTTCTAATTGTTCGTTTTTTATTTTAGTAATTGGGAAAAAGAAAAAGCAAGCAAGGGTGAAAAGGCGTCGTTACTCAGATGTTTACTGAAAATCAGCGCTGCTCGGCTATTGCTTATCATAATTTGTTCTTTGTTCATAGTAAGTTTATGTTCATTGCTGTTTAAGTTTCTTTTATAAACTTTCAAACAAAATCCGGTAAAATTGTGAATAATTGTTTAGTTTGCGCATCTACCCTATATCTAGGACATTCCACTATCTCTTCGACGTTATTAAATAGCTATTCAATATGCCGATGACAG